>JAJIBD010025972.1:0-96977 GCA_021461705.1 Cryptotis parvus | reverse complement strand
CCCTCCCACGACATTGAAGCTAAAGACATCTTCAAAGGTGAAACACCATTAACAAAGCAACTAGAAGAAAACATAAACATATGCGGCTACATGAAACTAAAGAGCTTCTGCACCTCAAAAGAAACAGTGACTAAGATACAAAGGCAGTCCACAGAATGGGAAAGAATATTCACCCAATACCCATCTGATAAGGGGGTTAATATCCAGGATATATCAGGCACGGGTAGAACTTTTACAAGAAGAAAACAAACAACCCCCATCAAAAAATGGGGAGAAGAAATGAACAGAAACTTCAGCAAGGGAAGAAATTCAAATGGCCAAAAAACATATGAAAAAATGCTCATCATCACTAATCATCAGAGAGATGCAAATCAAAACAACAATGAGATACCACTTTACACCACAGAGACTGGCACATATTCAAGAGCAAGAACAACAAGTGCTGCCGTGGATGTGGGGAAAGGGGACACTCATCCATTGTTGGTGGGAATGCCGGCTGGTATAGCCTTTCTGGAAAAAAAATATGGACTTTCCTCCAAAGACTAGAAATTGAACTCCCAATTGACCCAGCCATACCACTCCCTGGGAATCTACTCTGGGAAACCAAAAATACACAGCAAAAACACCATCCCTACTTTTATGTTCATAGCAGCATTATTCACAATAGCCAGAATCTGGAAGCAACCAGAGTGCCCGAAAATCGATGACTGGATAAAGAAGTTTTGGTACATCTACACAATGGAATACTATGCAGCTGTTAGGAAAAATGAAGTTATAAAATTTGCCTATAAATGGATGGACATGGAGAAGATTATGTTGAGCGAAATTAGCCAGAAGGAGAGAGAGACAGATACAGAATGACTGCATTTATTTGCATGGCATAAATATATATGTACATATTATGATACCAATATCCAAGGTCAAGTGAAGCATATATCGGGAGGTCTTGTCAAAGGTGGAAATTATCACAAACGTGTGGGAGTCAGAGGAAAGACAGAAAATGGAACAGTGTGCTAATAATTGTCGAGGGTACTAATGCCAACCTAGAACTGAGCATGAAATAGAGGCAAAAGGATTCACATGACAACCTTTTAATGTATGTTCTGTAATCCATAGTCTAGAAGGGAAGGAAAAGAGATTGAGAGAGAAAGGGAAAGAAATAAAGAACCTGCCATGGAGCAGGGCTGGTTTAGGGGGGAGGGAACCGGGGATGTTGTTGGTGGGAGATGGGCACTGGTGGAGGGGCGGGTGCTGAAACACTGTATGACCAAAACCCAAACATGAACTTTTTAATTGTATATCTCTTTATTTGTATGGAGATGGGCACTGGTGGAGGGACGGGTGCTGAAACACTGTATGGCCAAAACCCCAAACATGAACTTTTTAATTGTATATCTTTTTATTTGTATATCTCATGGTGGTATAATAAAATACTTAAAAAATAAATAAAAGTGAGGCAACTATGTATATCAAAAACATAAGAATCATACCAGTGTAAGCATGGCATGACAATGGACAGGAGACAAATTTAATGCACTGGTATTAAACCCAATTTGGTTGGGTACAAGGCAAGAGCCTATACCTGCAGTACTATTGCTCCAACCCCCAATAATTAATATTTTTAAAGTTTCCTAAGAAGGCAGGATGGGGCGTAAAGGGACACCTTGAGTCACTGGTGGAGAGATGATGATGTTGATAGCAGGTTTGGAGTTGGAACATTGAATGCCCCAAAACTCTATTATAAATAAACAAATGTGAACAAATGCATATGTAAATGAAATAGAATTACCGTTTGACTGCCAATCATAGAGCTGTCTATATACTTGAAATAATTGAAAGCAGAAATTCAAAGGAATGTGTGCTTAGTTGTGTTGACAGTGACATTATTCAGTTACTAAAACGTGGAAACAACCTGAGTGTCAATGGTTGAATGGATAAGTAAAATGTCATCCCTTTACATGATGGAATAATATTTGACTTTTAAAACAAAGGAAAGGAGGCTGGAGAAGTTGTATAGCAGATAAGATGTTTGCCTTTCCAAGCACTATGTACAGTAGAACGTAAGAAAACCCTGAGAGCAGAGCCAGGAGAAAGCCCTGAGCACAGCAGAGTGTGACCCCAAACCAAACCTAATGAAAAAAATTACAAATGATTTATGTGCATTAACATCATAAACTGTAGCCAGGGTTTACTACCAGTAGTGCTAGGGCACTCAGATTAGGTAGTCTCTGTGCAGTGTGAATATGTGTGCTTGAAAAGACTGAATGGTTTGACTTAAAAAGTGAAAAAATATAAATATCTATTAAGGTGCTTTATTGGGTTTTTCAGTTGTTCAGGTCTTCACTTTATTTCTCTAATTACTGAAGGAGGGTATTAAAGTGTCCATATAGCTAGAATCTTCATTTATTCCCTTAAAGCTATTCAACTCAAAGGTCTTCATTTTTTTCTCATTGTTATGGTTCTTTCTTTACCCTCATAAAGATCTTTCTTTTGAAGTCTATTTCAGTCAGGATCTAGAATTTTAACAAGGCAAGTTCAATATAATAATGAGTACCTAATAATGGGAGACTAATTACTAAGGAGTTTTAAAAAAAGCCTTTAGGAGCTGTCGCCAATCCCTAGGCTGGGGTTAGCAACAGAGTAAGAAATGCCTTTTGAGCAGTGTCCTATAACTGATGCTTGGACCTTCTTAGAAATTGTTGACTTTGAAGCATTAGATGCCAGACAATTCCACAAGGCACATAGACCAGAACTTCTGCAAAAACTAGCAGGGGTAGGGAACTGACGGAATTCATTAAGACATGAGTTACTTAGCCGTCACTGAGACTCACAAAAAAGTAATTCAGAGCCAACTAGTGAATTCTGTGGAAATTCCTGTGGGTGGAAACTGCAGGGAAAAAAATTTCTAAGAATCTGCCCTCCAGGGTCTGGGGAAGTCATGGGGATGGCTGCTGAGGTTCAGGTCTAGGAAGCTGAAGGCAAGGGAACCAGTGACACCAGTGATCACTTGATCACTTGACATCCCATTACTCATCGATATGCTCGAGCGGGTTCCAGTAACATCTCCATTTGACCCTATCACGTGCCAGTGTAGCCCAATGGCATCTGGTTGCTTCAGGAATACGAAGAGCCTCGAGCCGTTAATTCAGGGTCTTGACAAAGAAGTCTGACCATCTTGTAGGTGGGCGGCCACGAGATCTTTTGACATTCCTTGGAATCCAGTCGGTAACGGCTCTAGTCCAGTGGTCGTCTCCAAATCGCATTACATGTCCAGCCCATCTGATTTTTGATGCCTTGGCAAACGAGACAGCGTCCCTGACACCAGTGATACAGGAATGAATGTTTTCGCATTCTTCACACACACTCCAGACACATGCCATGACCCCATGGGCCCCCAGGAGTAAGGAAAGAGAAATTAGCCAACCCAGGGTAGAAGTTCCTTCTACTCCAAAGTCACTGCACAATCATTCTGGTAAAATATGACAAGTGCCAACAGCTAAATTATTGACAGGACTCACCTTCAATACCAAGAAGTAGGTCATAGAGAATGGATTTTAACTAAGGAAAAAGAGATTTAAAATGTCAATAATTTGATTGGTTTGTTATTAAACCATCTGCTCCAAACTTTGCATGTTTAATGTCTATATGGATCTTCTTTCACCATGTGTTTATTAAATTTAAAATGTGTTGCTTTTAGACAGAGGAGTCTCACATCCTTTTCATCCATTTGGTAAGCTTAAGGACCAGAGAGATAGCACAGCAGTTAGGATGCTTTCCTTGCATGCCATAACCTGAGCTCACCCCTTATGGTTCACAATTCCCATCAGGAGCAGTTGCTGATCACTGAGCCAGAAGTAAGCCCTGAGCTTACTTAAATGTGGTTCAAAAGCAAACGAAAGAAAGAAAGAAAGGGGAAGAAATGCTTAATAAGCTGCTTGTGTATCTGTGAACAAAGTTGACACATAAAAAGTAACCTACACATTGTTCAGTTTATCTCTATATACTTTAAGTATTTTTCTAACTTATTCTTTCTGTCCTCAATTAGTTTTTGCATGTTCCAAAAATACCTTTGTTAATCATCTCTTGTTCTGCTTGTCATTTTTCATTTTTTCCATTTAATTTCTTCTCTGCTCTCATGTAGGTATTACATAGATCATTCTCTGTCTTTATTCCACTGTTAAGCTTATCTGGTGCATTATTTGTCCATATATTGCCATTTTCAACTTGGTGATTTCTACCAACTTGTTTAGTTTCTTTATCAAGATAGTTGAGCTTCAGGACAACCACATTTTTCTTTGCTTTATTAAGCAAAATTGTAATACCTCCTTTTAAAGTATATCTGCTCATTCTAATATTTGCGTGGTCTAGAGGGTCAGCTTCAGTGAGTTGCTTTACCCCTTGTCACTGTGTTATAATGTTTAGTTATTTGTGCATCAAGTAATTTGGGGTTTTATCCAGGGTATTGTGAATACTATGCTGCAAATACCCTAGAATGTTGATGCTTTTTATTTTTATTAAATTGGAATAAGAATTAAGTTTTCAGAGAAACTTACAAACACATAGTGCTATGATAGAAGAGATTTATCTTAAGTTATTGAGTCATGCAATTATGAGCCTGGGAATGAAGATATCAGTAAAGTCAAATCAGAGATTGGAGAGTCAGGCATAAATCTTTAGGAAAGCTGAAATGAATGGCTGAAATCCACTCTTATATTGAAAATTGGTCACTTTACTTAGGACAATATATTGTAAATGCTAACTATATCTTTAAAGTATCCTCACAGTACATTCTCTAGAGTCGGTGTTCCGTTCTATAACTGAGTTTAGTCTAGTTGGCACAAATATTAATTGGTATTCTTGGTTGAACTCACTCTGCACATTTCTATGTCTTCAGTAGATTTGTAAGTGCTTTAAGCCATATAGACAAATGCCTTTCAGCTTGTCCTACTTATAGAGTAGGAAGCCAGAGACATAAGTGGAGCTATTACAGAAATTAACTTCGTCATTTTGGAATTCCTTTCTCACATTTTTTGCTGTACTTTCATTGAACTCTGTTATTTGTTCTATATGTCCTAAAGAGAATAGTGTTTGTAACAAGTTTATCCAATCTGCATGCTATGAAATTTAACCTTCCTTATGTAAGTCTATACAAATGAAAAACACAATTCACTTCTTCCAAAATTTTTATTTCCCTCCAGGATTGGACTATCTTTGTAAATCACTCTCAAGTACTTTCAGAACTTCATTTTTCTATTTTTTTAAAAATTGTATTCATTGATTATAGTTTCCATCTGTGAAAGAATAGGACCTGCTGTGAATATACTTGCTGTATAATAAAGACATAAATCTCATATATATTGTTATTATCAAATGAGAGAATGAAAGAAAAACATGGCACATTTATGGAACATGGTGAGTGATCACTAAATAATATATATGATTATTTATTGTTAGCAGCATTAGTATTAGTAATGAATAAGGTAGTTGGTCTGTTTATTCATTTATTTGGACAATTAAGCAAATGTCCGAATAAAAGAGTGATCTCTAATAGTACATGAGGTAGATGAACAGTACACCCAATACCATACTAGATAATGAACTCTAGATGACCCTAGGATTTCAGGGAACTATAAGCCCAAGCTTCTTACATTCAAGTTAGGTAAGTAAGGCTCATAGCTAACATTATTTTCTAAGAGTATTTATTTCTGGAACCTTCAAGAAACTAGTGCTAACTTGTAAACTGATGCAACTATCTAGTAACAGAAAAAAAGGATCCAGAAATCTTTCCTCCAGTAAAGAAAGAAAAATGGTTATGGGAATCACTTGAGACCACAGCACTGTAAAATATATATAAGCCCTTGGAGAATATGAATTTGCTGTGTATTTTATTAATACCTACATTCCCAGTATGAATTCCAATGTGTCACACATAGCAGACACTCCACAATCATTGGGGAATGAGTGGATGTAAGTTCAAACTATAAGACATTCAAAATTTTACTTGGTGACGAGTTTAAACATTCTCTTCTAAATGAAAACTTACTCAATGTAAAAGAATAGAGTCTATCTGGAGACTTGATATCAATTACAGCAATAGAAAAAGCTGAAAGGGGAGATAAACTTCCCCACAGGGCTCCCTCCCCTCAGTAAGCTCAGTCAAAGAAGTCATCTTACATCTATGCTTATGCTGGTACTGCAGATCATTAGGACGGAGTGAGTGGCCTGTGGACAACCTCTATTTGAGGTTTCATCTACATCTTGAAGCAGTTTTTTGATCATTTGGGGTTTGGCACCACCAAAACATGAACTTTGCCAAACCCTCACTTTCTTTCATGTTTCAGCCTTAATACTCTTAAAACAATCTTGAGCCTGTTGATTCAACTTCTTCATTTTCACTTAAGTCATCAAAACTTTCAGTTTAAACATATCACTGACAATCAAAGGAACTGCCAACTATCAATTGGGGCCATGAGTCAACTAGATCAAAATTATTTTCCCAACCACTGCACCAATTTTCATATCACTTTCATATCCCCTTATTCTGTCACAGCTATAAAATATATGAGAAGCAAAATATGTGAGACAACAGAATTATCTTTTCAAAGGGGCCACATTAAAATATTCACACATACACACATATACACACAAGCATATATATAACTATATATAGTATATGTAATATATATATATACTATAGTATATATTGTGTATATACACTATATATAAAATATATTATAACTCTATATTACTATATATAGTATATAGTATTTATGTGCTACATACTATACTATATAGTATATAGTACATAGTACATAGTACATAGTACATAGTACAAGTTATATAATAATATATTCATGTGACTGTGAGTCAAAGCTCAGTGAACTATAAGTCTTTCGTTTTAATACTTGTTAATCAGTTATTTATTTTGATTTAAATGAGACATTGTTGCAGTCTAATATCTACTATTCTGCATAATCTAAAGGGAAATTTTCTGTTATTAATTTTTCATTAATCATGTTGTAGTATATAATTGTATATGCATTTTAATGTTTATAATCATCCATTCAAGAACTAATTTTTTGTTAAATATGTATCAAGCACTGTGCTAACAAGGTAGATGTCTCATGAAGGTAGACATGGCCTTATAAAACAGTATCATGAAGATACTTACAAGGAGTAAATCATTATATAAACAAGAAGTGCAGTGAAGAAATTTAGACCAAGAAAGAGGCAACGAGGCAACTGAATTATTTGAGGGAAGTTCTGGGTAAGAAGCTGACAAATAAGCAAATGTCCAAATAAAAGAGTGATCTCTAACAGTTCATGAAGTAGATAAACAGTACACCCAAAATCATACCAGATATTGAACACTCGGCTTGTTAAAAGTATTTAATTAACAAACATTAAAATAATACTGCTGAAAACTTTGAGGACAGCAAACATGCTGAGCTGAATAATACTTACAGAAAATTAAACTGTTACACTTATGCTAAACAGAGGAGGTAAAAATCATTATCACTATCTTCCAGTTGATCATCTATTTGCTAGAGCGGGCACCAGTAATATCTCCATATGTCCTGTCTCATGATAGTAGAACCCAAAGGCATCCGCTTGCTACAGGAACATAAAGAGCCTCAAGCCATTATATTAGGTTATGGGAATGACCTAATATAAATGTTACTGGTATGTGGCATATCAAATACGACACAAGCAGCTTGCCAGGCTTGCCGTGCAGGTGGCATACTCTTGTAGTTGTAGTCACCTCTAAATAAAGCAATTATTATTTTTTTAAATTTTTTTTTATTTTTACAATTACAAAGATATACAATTAAAAAGTTCATATTTGGGTTTTGGTCATACAGTGTTCCAGCACCCGTCCCTCCACTAGTGCCCATCTCCCACCACCAACGTCCCCGGTTCCCTCCCCCTCCCCCAGCCCACCTCCATGGCAGGTTCTTTATTTCTTTCCCTTTCTCTCTCTTTCTCTTTTCCTTCCCTTCCAGACTATGGATTACAGAACATACATTAAAAGGTGGTCATGTGTATCCTTTTGCCTCTATTTAATGCTCAGTTTGAGGTTGGCATTAGTACCCTCGACAATTGTTAGCACACTGTTCCATTTTCTGTCTTACCTAAACTCTGACTCCCACACGTTTGTGATAATTTCCACCTTTGACAAGACCTCCTGATATATGTTTCACTTGACCTTGGATATTGGTATCATAATATGTACATATATATTTATGCCATGCAAATAAATGCAGTCATTCTGTATCTGTCTCTCTCCTTCTGGCTAATTTCGCTCAACATAATCTTCTCCATGTCCATCCATTTATAGGCAAATTTTATAACTTCATTTTTCCTAATAGCTGCATAGTATTCCATTGTGTAGATGTACCAAAGCTTTTTTATCCAATCATCGATTTTCGGGCACTCTGGTTGCTTCCAGATTCTGGCTATTGTGAATAATGCTGCTATGAACATAAAAGTAGGGATGGTGTTTCCGCTGCGTATTTTTGGTTTCCCAGAGTAGATTCCCAGGAGTGGTATGGCTGGGTCAAATGGGAGTTCAATTTCTAGTCTTTGGAGGAAAGTCCATATTGTTTTCCAGAAAGGCTGTACCAGCCGGCATTCCCACCAACAATGGATGAGTGTCCCCTTTTCCCCACACCCACGCCAGCACTTGTTGTTCTTGTTCTTTTGAATATGTGCGAGTCTCTGTGGTGTAAAGTGGTATCTCATTGTTGTTTTGATTATTGATGAACCGTGCGGCCACTAGTGGCCACACGAGCCGGGCTGTGATAGTCTGGTCTGCTGGGTGGAGTTGTGACGAGAAAGAAGTCCAGATGTGGAAAACCTCCATGGGGAGGTCGTCTGGCTTGTTGTGAGGCTCTGCTGGGGTGGCAGGCCAGGGCTAGAACCCGCCATGCCTCCCGGGCACCTCATGAGAGACTGGGCACAGGGAAAAAGGAAAGAGAATTTCAGAGGGAATAGACTTCATTCCAGGATGAGAAAAAGATAGGATATGATAAATTGGTGCAGTGTGAATGTGTATTGAGGTGTCTCTGTGTCTGTGTGTGACAGAAAAGAGAAAGAGAGAGAATAAAAAAAGGAAAAGAAGATGGCAGTTAGTTGCAACCCAAAGTCAACTTTAATCAGTTTGTGCCGCCCCTGCAGGTCTAGCCAGGAAGCAGCTCGTCCACTGTAGCAATACCAGCAAGGGAGGGCCTGTCAAGTTTGAATCGCGCTTTCTCTGGAGACTTAACTTCTCTATACAACCACTGATCATCGATGCCTGTCAAGTACTTAATAAGTTGCATTATGCTTTTAACCATCCCCTCACTGCAGTAAGAAGCCCCTCTCAGGGATTTCATGGTAGCCAGCATCTGAACGGGATCTGATCATTTTTATTTGCTGCTTGTTCCCCCTGGTCAAAAAAGCAGGCTGTGATGCACCTCTCTGCTCATTGCTGTGTTCTGTTGTGTGTCAAAGCGCATTGCTCAGGGATGGTATAGAATCATTTTCCTACTTGTATTTGTGTCCACAGAACAATACGACTGGGTGACATCATGGATTTATTCCACACCACATTTCGTGTCTTTTTCACGGGGGCCCCAAACATCGGGGTGGAGGTATCTTCCTAAAAAGGGACTTGAACATCTTTGTAGTTGTATATCTCACGGTGGTATAATAAAAAATTTAAAAAATAAAAAGAAGGAAAAAATAGTGGGTGAAAACTATACACAAAGCTTGTAAGTGCTTTTTATAAGCTGCTTCAATTAATTATTTTTAAGTATTTTATTATACCACCGTGAGATATACAAATAAAAAGATATACAATTAAAAAGTTCATGTTTGGGTTTGGTCATACAGTGTTTCAGCACCCGTCCCTCCACCAGTGCCCATCTCCATACAAATAAAAAGATATACAATTAAAAAGTTCATGTTTGGGTTTTGGTCATACAGTGTTTCAGCACCCGTCCCTCCACCAGTGCCCATCTCCCACCAACAACATCCCCGGTTCCCTCCCCCTTCCCCAGCCCTGCTCCATGGCAGGTTCTTTATTTCTTTCCCTTTTTCTCTCTTTCTCTTTTCCTTCCCTTCCAGACTATGGATTACAGAACATACATTAAAAGGTTGTCATGTGAATCCTTTTGCCTCTATTTAATGCTCAGTTCTAGGTTGGCATTAGTACCCTCGACTATTATTAGCACCCTGTTCCATTTTCTGTCTTACCTAAACTCTGACTCCCACACGTTTGTGATAATTTCCACCTTTGACAAGACCTCCTGATATATGTTTCACTTGACCTTGGATATTGGTATCATAATATGTACATATATATTTATGCCATGCAAATAAATGCAGTCATTCTGTATCTGTCTCTCTCCTTCTGGCTAATTTCGCTCAACATAATCTTCTCCATGTCCATCCATTTATAGGCAAATTTTATAACTTCATTTTTCCTAACAGCTGCATAGTATTCCATTGTGTAGATGTACCAAAAGCTTCTTTATCCAGTCATCGATTTTCGGGCACTCTGGTTGCTTCCAGATTCTGGCTATTGTGAATAATGCTGCTATGAACATAAAAGTAGGGATGGTGTTTCCGCTGCGTATTTTTGGTTTCCCAGAGTAGATTCCCAGGAGTGGTATGGCTGGGTCAAATGGGAGTTCAATTTCTAGTCTTTGGAGGAAAGTCCATATTGTCTTCCAGAAAGGCTGTACCAGCCGGCATTCCCACCAACAATGGATGAGTGTCCCCTTTTCCCCACACCCACGCCAGCACTTGTTGTTCTTGTTCTTTTGAATATGTGCGAGTCTCTGTGGTGTAAAGTGGTATCTCATTGTTTTTTGATTTGCATCTCTCTGATGATTAGTGATGATGAGCATTTTTTCATATGTTTTTTGGCCATTCGAATTTCTTCCTTGCTGAAGTTTCTGTTCATTTCTTCTCCCCATTTTTTGATGAGGTTGTTTGTTTTCTTCTTGTAAAGTTCTACCAGTGCCTGATATATCCTGGATATTAACCCCTTATCAGAGCCCAACCCAGGCAGAAAAAAGGAAATAATAAAACTTAGAGAGGAAACCAATGAGTTGGAAACCAAAAAAGACAATCCAAAAGATTAATGAAACCAAGAGATGGTTTTTTGAAAAAATAAACAAGATTGACAAACCATTGGCAAGACTTATAAGGACAGGGAAAGAGAAAACCCAAATAATTATTTTTTTTACCAGTTTCTTCTTTAATCTTTGAACTGAATACCAGAAGGGAGCTACACCATAGATAATAGTCATTCCTTCACATAGAGTCTGATTTTGGGTTTGAATGATGGAATTTTTAACATTCTTGCTCTGTCATTCTGAGCCACTTTGACCTCTTTGAGCCTAATTCCCTTTCTTTTTTTTTTTTTTTGCTTTTGGGTCACACCCAGAAAGGCTCAGGGTTACTCCTGGCTTTTCACTCAGGAATTACTCCTGGCAGTGCTTGAGGGAACATATGGGATGCCAGGGATGAAACCTGGGTCGGCCACATGCAAGGCAAATGCCCTACCTGCTGTGCTATAGCTCAGGCCCCTAATTCCCTCATTTTAAAGTGATTAATTATAATGTTCCATTCAGTGGTTATAATTATATCTGATGACAATTGCAAAATCCTTCAGAGAAAATAAATGGCGGGAACTGTGAAGCTAGTTGTTTTGTTGTGGCTGTTATAATTTCTAGATCTTTTGCACTGAACCAATTGGGCTCTTAGCTTTCCTTTTACATAACATAAACGGTTCATTCCCTAACATACTCAGAAGATCCAGTTACCATTTTTTTTTACTTTTTAAAACAGCCCTCTTGAAGTCATCAGACGGAGGCGTGGTCACCCCTTCCCCCCTCCATCGTGACGAGCCTGGTTTCCCGCCCAGGAGCTGCTGGACGGGCCCGGCATCCAGAGTCTTGCAGACAGCTCGGGAGGCGGGAGCCTGGGCTCGCGCCGGGCCTCAGCTGACTATGGAACCCCGAGGAGGGCAGATGGCTTTGGGAGTGGGCCCGCCGCCTCCGGGGGGGTCCCGAAGCAGCCAGATGGGACTCGTCCATCACACTAGCCACCATTTTCGTTGTCCAGACGCTGGGAAAATGTCCCACGACCAGAGGACCAGCAAAGCCGGTTCGAAGCCTAGGTCGCGGGCCGCTGACGCATGGGGCCACTAGGGTGGTGAAACAATGATGTTTTTTGGTACACTGCATTCCGCTGAACAGCAGGAGGGTTTGCTGAGAGGGAGATATACAGAGGAAGGAGATGACATATAGAGCCCGCCGGGTGGTTGGGATTCGGGAGGGGGAGGGAGACAGGATGTTGGTGATGGGAGATGGGTTCGGTGGAGGGTGCATCTTGGAACCCTGTGGAGCCAGGACTCCACATGAGCATCCTTCAATTAAAAAAAAGGAGAAAAGGAGGAATAAATAAATAAATAAATAAATATCTGCAGGGCTAGCCACAATGTGTAAAAAGAAGAGGGAGAGAGATGCAGAGATAGAGAGAAAGAGAGGAAGCAGGGCTACCTGCTATTAAGGCAGCCTGGGGGTGAGTGGGAGGGGTGGGGGTACATTGGTGGTGGAAATGGGGTACTGGTGGAGGGATGGGTGCTGGAATACTGTATTACCAAGAACCAATTGCACCTTTGTAATTGTATGTCTCACGGTGGTATAATAAAGAATAAAAAAAAAAAAAAATAAAACAGCCCTCTTGAACCAGAGAAATGGGACAGGGCCTCAGGAGCTTACTTTGCAGGCAGTAGATCCCAGTTCTATCCCAAGCACTGAACAGGTCCCCAAGCCCTGCCAGGAGTGATCCGTTAGCACAGAGCCAGGAATAAGCCCTGAGAATAAGTTTTTAGATATGGTCACTTGATCACTTGATCACTTGAATCCCGTTATTCATCGATTTGCTCGGAGGGCGCCAGTAACATTTCCATTGGACCCTATCACATGCCAATGTAGCCCAATGGCATCTGGTTGATTCAGGAATATGAAGAGCCTCAAACCGTTCCTTCAGGGTCTTAACAAGGAAGTCTGACCATGTTGTAGGTGGGCGGCCACGTGATCTTTTGACATCTCTTGGGATCCAGTCGGTAACGGCTCTAGTCCAGCGGTTGTCTCCAAATCGCTTAGATATGGCAAGAGCAAAATAAAATGTCTATCAATTTCCAAGTCCTACTGACCAGAGAAAACCCAGTTTAGTTGTTTTGATATTTTGTTTTTGTAAAAATAAAACTAAATTATCTTTGTGTGTCTGCTTCATGAATCCCTTCTTGTGAACTTACCTTTACCAATTTCTTGGAAAGGATTTGGTACCTTAATCCTCTTATCCTATTCTTTTGTATCTTTATCCCTATTACTGTATGTTCTTTATTTCCCTTTCCATTTACTATCATTATATATGGCTATATATCATTATATATGATATATACATGTATATGCATACATACATACACATAAATATCATATATCATACAAATATAAATTATATACAAATCATTTCATATACATAGCATTTTATATATATACTAATTCTGAGTTTAACCAAGGGTACTTTAATGTTCATTAGAGATAAATAATATACCTTAACTCACTACTCTGAGATGTGGAAACCAGCTCTTCTGTCCTAACTCAGACCTTTCCATCATACCGGAAAGAATGCCAAAACAGCAATGTCATATTTTCACTTTGTCAAGATTTTAAAGTTTTCAGAAAAATTCAGGAAATTTCCAGCCAGGAAATTTTAAATTTGATAGCAATGGAAAAAAAATCCAGTGTAAGCACATCCCAAATATTCCTGGGAATATTTATAATAAAGAAATATTTGTTGCTTATATAAAATTCAAATTTCATTGAGCACCCTAAATATTTATTTGCTAAAACTAGAAACCATACAATGTTTATGAGTTCCATTTGCATCTGAGACCGAAGACAATGATATCATATTTTATCTTTATATTGGGTTTAAAAGTGAAAACCATTACATTTCATAATGTTGATTTCCACGACATGATAACAAGCTCAACAGAAGCTGCATAATTTTAGGGATAAAAAATGTATCTTATGTATAATTTAGCGCATTTATTTCATTTGATTGAAGAAAATCTTAATATCCAGACAAGATAATGAGCTTACACATGTCTCCCCAATATAATGTTGAAGATACAATTTTCTTTTCATCTTTGCCTTTCCTTCTATTTTATCCTTCACTCAAGTCTTTTTCTTTCCATCCACATTAATATTTATTTTTTAATTATCCTGGAGTTGCTCCCTAATAGTATTCAGAAGGTCCAAGGACCCCTCCTGGTGATTCCTAGACAACTGCACAGGTTGACCCAGTGTGGGAATCCAAGAATCCAGTGCTACTAGGGCTCTGTGCCAGAGTTACCCAGGCTACCCCACAGTGCTCATGCCGCAGTGCTCAGGGAAGTGGGGCTGAGGATCTAACTAGGGTGGCTGCATGCAAGAAGGCATCTTAACTCTTCTACTGCTCCTCAAGTTCCATATCAGGATTCTAAAGACTTAACATTCAGAAAGGAAAATGATATTAACAATTTGTGTTTCTCAACCTGGAGCAACAACTCCTTGCTCACTTCTGCAGAGGCCCTTAGTGTTGGAGTGTGTGAGGTTCCAATTTGTTTATACACAAAAAGATGACAGAGAGAGAAAACCCTAAATATTGCTGACATTGGGCCTGGTAAATCCTGCTCCACAGTGTGGTTGTTTTCGTTTGTTTATTTTGTTTTGTTTGTCTTAGTGTTTGGTTGTTGCCTACATGTGGCAATGCTCAGAGGTTACTCCTCTGCACTCAAGAATTACCCCTGGTGGTGCTCGGGGTGGGGGGTGGGGAGACCATATAGGATGCAGGGAATCGATCTCGGGTTGGCCACATGTAAGATAAGCACCTTACCATGGGTACTATTATCTTTGTAATAATAATCTCTGACCCCTCACAGTTGTTCTTAATCAAAACTATTGTGAGTGATCTGATATCCTGAGCCCCTACCTTGGGAAATACAGTAGGTGTTTCTTCAATTGAAGTGCTCTTTATGAGAAGAGGAATCCCATCATTAGCCCTATGTAACCCTCTTTAGAAAAGAGAAACGCTCCAGAAACCTCACATACAGCTGTTTCATGACCCGTTTTCTAGACCCTCAACCCATTCCACATTTTTTTGTATGTGAGGCCTTCGTGCATTTCTTTCCACATGGTGCTAAGAGCTTAAATGATAAGAATACCAAATCCCACACGGTGCTAAGAACTTAACACATCTTAGTCATGTCTTGAAAGCCTTGCTCAAGAAGTTCATTTGCTTTTGGTCATTTTCCTCTGTGTGTATTTTCCCCTCTACCAGGTGCTTGTCCAAGTGCAATAAAGCATAACCCACCTTCAGAAGGGAGCACTTAGCTACTTGACTAAAGGAAAGAAGAAAGAGGATCCTTGGTCTTGTTGCAAAGTTTATGGCAGCAAGTTGTTTCCTCTCTTTGCTTCCTGTCTGAGTTTGCAGTCCATCCTCTCTCTCAAAATTTAATAATTTTACCCTTTGGGGGGTCAAACCTGGCAATGCCCAAGGGTTACTCATGACTCTGCACTCAGATATTACTCCTGGTGGTGCTCGAGGGACTATATGGAATGCCAGGAATCAAACCCAGGTCAGCTATGTGCAAGGCAAATTCCCTACCTACTGTACTATCACTCGGCCCCTCCTCTCTAAAACTTTAATACTGTTTCCAAAATAAGAAAAATGTGACTTCCATGGTACAACCTGGTCATCCCTTGATACAAATTAACCCTTAGCCCTCAAGCTCTACTGGAGAAAGTTCAGACTCCAGAGTTAACTCTCAAAGGTTCCCCAAGTGTCCTGGAACCTCACCTTTCCTGGTTTCCCCTGTGCGATACTGTACTCATATTCCCTCCTTTTTCTTAAAGTCATCACCTTTGCTCTGCCCAGAACACACTCACTTTCCTTACCCATAGGCCCCCATAAGTGTCAATGCTCTATTCAAACATGACATCTGCTATAGTATACCCCAAACACAAACTCCGTTTTCCATAGCTCTGATAAGTACAATCAGATATTCAGTGGTGCTTTTTAGATATGTTTTGTCCAGTATATGTCAGGAGAATTCCAAATTGCACAATCCACTATAAGTTGGATGGAGTGGAGGGTTCCACGTAAGCAAAAGAAGTCAGTGGTAAAAGGGTAAATACAAAATGACTCACTCATCTATGGACTACAGAGAGAAACATGACAGACAGTATTGAACAGTGACAAATGCTGTGTCTTGTATTACAACATTGATTAACAAATAGTGGGAGAACGTGGGAGGGGGTTAAAGATCAGACCAGAGTTGACATAGGGACAGTGATGGAGAGTCATAAGCACATATCATCAGTGGTGATGATATGTCACTTGATCACTTGATCACTTGAATCCCAGTTATTCATGCATTTGCTCGAGCGGGCACCAGTAACATTTCCATTGGACCCTATCACGTGCCAGTGTAGCCCAATGGTATCTGGTTGATTCAGGAATATGAAGAGCCACAAACTGTTCCTTCAGGGTCTTGACAAGGAAGTCTGACCATCTTGTAGGTGGGCGGCCACATGATATTTTGACATCCCGTAGGATCCAGTCGGTAATGGCTCTAGTCCAGAGGTCATCTCCAAATGGCATTACATGTCCAGCCCATCATTTTCAATGCCTTGGCAAACGAGACAGTGTCCCTGATTCTGGAATAGCGATGGAGGTCAGAACACTGGATTCCTTCTCTCACTTGAGTGAAGCATGATATTCCAAGCATAACTCTTTCGATTCCTCTCTTGGATACCCAAATAGCATTCTCATCCTACTTTCGTAGGGCCCAGGTCTCTGAGGTATGTTAATGCAGGGAAAATGGTGGAGTCAAAGAGATGTGCCCAGAGCTGGTGGTTCTTTGTATTTTTAGCTATTTCTTCAATACCTTTGAAGGCATTCCACGCTGCTCTCTTCCTCCTGCACAGCTCAGGTTTTAGGTCGTTCATGTTGACTTCTCATCCTAGGTACACATAAATGCTGCATTCAGAGATGTCTGTTCCATTGAGAGTGAATGGAGCCTCTGGAACTAGTTCATTTTTTTCATGAACATAGTTTTGCTGAGATTCAGCTGTAGACCTATATTTCCACATTCTCCATCGAAGTCAGCCAGCATTTGTGCCACTTGGCTAATGTTTGGTGTTATTAGAATGATGTCATCAGCGAAGCAGAGGTGGTGTAGTTGCCAACATATATCTTCACTCTCATTCATTCCCATTTTAATTGTCGCATGAGGTTCTCGAGGGTGGCGCTGAAGAGTTTTGGTGAAATGGTATCACCCTGTCGAACCCCTCTTTTGACATCAATGATCACTTCCTTGTAGAATGGTGATATCCTTGTGGGGAATCTATAATACAGCTCATGAAAGATCTTGATGTATTGGGTTTGAATGCCCTGTTTGACTAGGGCTTCAATGACCACTTCAGTCTCCACAGAATCAAAGGCTTTCTCTAAATCAATGAACGTGAGACAGAGTGGCATCTTGTACTCCCTACAAACCTCAATGAACTTGGTTACTGTGTGGATATGGTCGATTGTATTGAATCCTTTCCGAAGCCAGCTTGCTCGCACGGTTGTCCTTCATCTAGTTTTCTGCCAATCCTGTTCAGGATGACTCATGTAAACAGCTTGTAGATGACGGACAACAGGCAGATGGGGCGATAGTTGCCGATGTTGTGAATGTCTCCCTTCTTGAACAGTAGAACTGTCCTGCTGGTTTTTCATTGGGAGGGCACCTTGCATTCAAACAGGTAGCATGTAAAGAGCCGAGCTAGTGTATTGATGAGTACTGACAGCAGATTCTTCAGGTGTTGGGTATGACCTTGTCTGGGCCAGTAGCTGTTCTCTTCTTTACCAATGAAATGGCATGTCGGATTTCAGAAGGGAGAACGTTGGGAATGACATATCCATCCTGTGGAATTTGGTATGCGGGCAGGTGGACTTGGCTATCAAAGAGATCTGAGTAGAAGTCATGGATAATCTCCATTGACTTTCTGGAAGATGTGATCAGGGCATCAGAGGGCAGTCATCTTGGTTTTATAGTTGGCGAAAGACAGGCAGGCGGTGCGAATGCTTTTCCCGGCTTCTGCTGCATTTCCAGTATTTCTGCTCTTCTGTCTTCTTTTATCGCTTCTCTGCACTGCTTTGCAAGCTTGGACGTTAGCATTTGGTCGCCTGAGGCTCGTTGCTTGCCACGTTGGCGAATGAGCTTGAGTTTCTGAAGACAGGAGTCCTTTTGTGTCTTTCTCTCTCTCGGCATTCTTTGCACAATCATGGAGATGCTGAACCAGTTGGCTGTATTCTTCATCAATGTCCTCAATGATGGTATCTTCCCATGTTGCTGCAATGGTGCCAAAGAGTTCCCAGTTGGTGGTAGTTCTGGGAGTTCTCTTCTTAAACTTTTCAACCTTTTCTCCCCGTTGCGTGAAATAGAATTTTGCAGGAAGGAGACGGTGGTCTGATCCTGTTTGGAATTTGGGGACGACAGCAACATCAGTCAGACAAAACCATCGACTGAAGATGATGTGTCAGTTTCATTGTGGAACTGTCCACAGGAGATTCCCATGTCCAACATTTCAATTTAGCCTTCTGGAACTGTGAGTTCCCATGAATAGTCTTGGTGGACATGATGAACTCAGTCTCTCACCCTGTTTGTTCCATTCTAGGCCATGGGTCCCGATGTGGAGTTCTTCAGTGGATGATATGTAGTAACATTTTATGCCATAAACATCAACACTGTTGCATCCATATTACCTAAATGCTAATATATTACCTAAACTCTAATATGTTACCTAAACCCTAACACATTTCTTCAAACTTGGTTCACTTAGTTAAAATTAATTAGGATCTAGGTTCTTTTCCAAGACAAAATGTTATTGGTTTATTTAAGTTATGAGTGTTCTCCCTTCTCCATCTCCTGCATACAGATTATAGCATGTTCTAGCAAAAGATGACTGTCAGCCTCTACTGAGGATACACCTGTCCCTGTCCGAAGTGAATCAGGCTCACACTCTGCAGACGCATTCTAACCATTCTGGCTTCAATTCAGCCAAAGCTTTATTTATCAGGTACAGCAGATGCCTGTGTTATTTCACTTGCCACTTTGAAAAATTATCTTCTTTACACCTTTACATTGCTTGCTAGACTGGGTCATCCTTGGGAAAAAGGATTGAATGATAACGCATTTTAATCACATGAATTCCAAGTGGAATACGCTTTGGACTACAGTAGAAACTCAAATGTAGAGTTGAGAAAATGAGTTAATATAAATGATTAAATGAATAAATGAGTGCGTATGTAAAGGTCCTAGAAGATCTGACCAAATAACACTTAATACATCATAATGATGCCCCACATGAGCCAAAGTTATCAGTTAAGTGGCCCCCAGAGAAAGCAAGAAGGACGCTGTTTCATGTCACAATAAGTAGAACATGTCAGAACTACAAAACAGTCTGTCTTTTCTACTATAAATGATTCTAATAAAGAATGTTCAAAGCTGTCTGTCAAGAAGGTGACCCCTGCACTAGGTAATGAAGGAGCAGTGTCACAGTTGGCAAGGAGTGAGTCCCCGGGTAACAGAAGACAGAAGGACTGATATCTCCTGCAAAATCCTAGTGACCCGCACAGGGAGGTGTCTTTTAGGGGTGTCACTCAGCAAACAAATCAGCATGGTGTTTAGGGCCTGATGATGCCTGAGCTTGCTGTACAGGCTCTTCTGGGCAACCCAACACACCAACATTTAGCTTAGATTTGAGGCATCTCAATGTACACATAGAGGATGCCCTACCATATAAGAAAAGAAGCAGAGCATGAGAAAGGCCATGCCTTTTATGACTGCCCACTGTGTACACCACTTTTTATCACCTCTACCATCATTGCTTTCCATACATGGGTATGCTTTTCCCATTTCTAAGATGAAGAGATAACCCAAAGAGTTCAAAGCTGAACATCTTGTTATCCAGAAAGGTAGCCTGCATGTGCAGTGTGCACCAGAACCAACAAAGAGCAGATTCCAAGCACCTGAGCATGCTATCTTCCATGTGGAATGAAGATTGAACTTCCCGTGCCTAACTGAAACTGCTTTTGAAAATCAAAGTAAATATTAGATAGAGAAACTCTTTGTCAAGAAGTAAATGCATTCTTATTGGTCTTGAAATTCAGAATAATCCACATTTTCGAGTCTACTGAAAGAGATCAAAAAGTATGTGAAATGTTTGGTGCTTAATTACTATGATATTGCCATAATTTATTTCTCTTGGCACTATAGATGTTTTGAGATGCATAATATCTTATCATCAGGACTTCCCTGAGAATCCTAGTATATTTTCTTTAGCAGCAGCTCTGACAGCTACCCATTCAATGCAATAGCATCTATTTAACCCAACTTTCCAATTATGATATTGTAAAAGGTCATTGTGAAAGATATTGTGTAATATCTCTATGTCTCCATAGTGATGGGATGGGGACTATCCCAATTGAGAACCACATCCATAAGTACTCATTATGTGACAAATTGTGCTACCAATATATATATATAAACCTCTAACTACGCTATCAGTGACTGTTATTCATTTTATTAGTGAAATAGAAACATTAGGGGGGGGTGTATTAATATATATATATATACAGAAGATAGGTCATTCCAGAGATGGACCAAGACTCTTGAACTCTGAAATGATCATCAGTTTGCCTATTGAAAAAGGCAAAAATCCAGCCTGGGTGAACTAACAGATATGAGTTGCCAAATGTTGAGTCAAGTTCAGTCATTCCAGGGCAAGTACAGTTCTCTACTAGGTAACAGGAGAACATATTCTCATCCTGACTCCTTATTCCTCTTATTATCAAAGCTTAGCTCATCAGGATGAAATATTTTTCTTTGACCTTCTCCACTATCATAATCTTTGGAGTCCTTCACATCACTGCTGTTGCTGTTGCAAAGACCAGGGATCTCAGTCTTGCTGTGATGTTCAATGGTGAATATGCCCTTTCACTGCAGTTCAGTGTGTGTGCTTCATACTGCGGATGCAGTCACTTATGGTACTTGCCTATGTTTGCATTGTGCAGCTCTCCAGGAAACACTTTGGCACTTAGAGAAGGCTCATGGGGACCAGAACTCCTTCCACAAGTCTCACATATTGCTGAGTTTTCTGGGGCTCACATGCTTCCTTAGCTGCAGGGCTCACACCAGTGTGGCTATGTGGCAGAAATCCAAAGCCTTTTTCAGTGCCCAGTTACCCAGATGAGAGGACTGCAGGGCCATGCTGTGTGGATGTGGGTATTGGACCTTTGCGAGACAGGCATTAGACCATAAGTGATATATCAAACTCTGGGCCAGGTTGAAATTTGGATATTCAACTTTCACCCTGGTTTTTAAGAATACAAAGTAAAAATAAAATGTGTTATCTTCTCAAGTAGTTTCCAGTCACATCTGCGTTTAAAGGGAAAATATCAAACTTCAAATCTCAGTGTTTCTGCTTCTTTGTCCTCGCACTCCCCATTCTTCTCTTTCTCTCCACTCCCTCTCAACTCTCATCTGATCTAAATAGTAGGCAGCCAGAAGACGAGGCGGAGTTTCTTCCAGGGGCGGGAGAGTGAATGTATTATTCCCAGGCTGCCTCTGTCAACTAGCTGACTCAGAATCTGCCTATAGGCCATATGGAAATAACTTCATCCACCAGTAGAAAGAAAACTCAGTGATGGTGGTGTAGGAAATGAACAAATTTAATCTGTGATGTGGAGCCATGAAGGAAGAGGATGGAAAATGAGCCATAGTGCTTGTGCTGTGGGCTCGACATGAGAGAAATACGCATTTTATAAACTCAGATATGGACACTGTGACTGCACACTTTGGGTGGTCCTCTTGTTAGGGGAAGAAAAGGACATTCAAACACTGCGTTCCTGCTGCCAGGTCCCCCTTGCAGTCAATGCTTCTCTGTTAGCCAGCCATGGCCTACTTCTCTCTGTTGCTCTGGACTGAATTTTAATCATCTACTCCTCCATCCTCATATGCCACCTTTTTCCCAACACGTGACTTCTCCGAGAAAGTGACTTGGTTTTTACTGAAAAGCAAAGTTTTTGAACAATTAAGATACCATAGGGAAGACCCTTCCTATTTCCACTTCCCATCAGCTTCTAACTTTGGACATGCCACGTCGAATTAGCAGTCTATGTCTGTCTGTACACACAGGATGTGGGAACAAATATTGATTCAATGGATTAGACCCATACACAAAAGAAGAGTTCTCTCTCTGCCGGCCAAACAGGGCACAATCTAAGTGAATCTGCCAACAGAACAAGGTAAATCTTGTACCCAGTCAAAAGAGACAATAGCCTGGGTCTTTGTAATGCTGGAAAGGAAGCAGTTTCGCCCCTGAGTCTTCCACGGTTAAGTGAGGTGGAGTAAGTGGGAGCAAGAGGTTGCTGAGCAGTGGGCTGAGTTCTGGCTGCTCAGCCAGTGGATCTTAAAGATTCACTTCCCACAGATCCGGTCAGCAATATACTTGTCACTTGTCACTTGTCTTCCTCTTGTTCATCAATTTGCTCGGCGGGTACCAGTAATGTCCCCATTTGTTGGGAAAGAGGTCCATTATTGTTACTGTGTTGGCATATCAAATACACCACAGGTAGCTTGCCAGGCTCTGCTTTACTCTGGGTTCATCCCAGTCTTTTTTCCAGGCAGCAACACACAGCAAGGAAATTTCCCTTTCAATCTCTGAAATTGATAGAGGTACCCATCTCTATGGTGGGTAGTGAGCACAGAGTAGAGAAAGGACTTTCACCATCAAGGGGCCAGCAGGCTATCATAAAAACCAGAAACTAGAAAAAAAGAAAGAAAAAGAACAAAGAGAAACAGAAGCAGAGCATACATATTCATTCACTCAACAAACATAAAATGAGAACCTTGCAAGAATATGAACCCCAGCAAAGAGAAGTGAACTAAATCTAAAGTTTGAATTATCCCTCATAATATCTCTATGAGTTTATCATTACTAACCCTGTAAAATAGATGAGAGAAATCGTGGGGGGAGAGATAAAAGGGTAAAAATTCCCAACTCGACCAAATGTAACCTTTTGATGTAATCAAACAGATGTAATCTGTTTGACTTCTAAAACTTGCTTTTTAGTGGTTTTTATTTTCCCCCAAACTTGCTTTATTTATTAGAGAATGGGAGTGTCTGCTATATTTTTGAATTATGATAATAGATTACTATGGAGGCAAGTGAGAACGAATTAAGTTTTGAATGTTTCAAAACCTTTTTGCTTCTACATTCTTTAAATAACTTTACCCTTTTCTTGTACTGTGCCTTGTGTTTTTGCCATGCATACAATCTGTAGAGAAATAAAGAAGCAAACTAGAAAACTGGAAGACAACATTCCCACTGGGTGTTTTGTCTTTCCAGTATCTGTAATAATTTTACAGTCAGCAAAGCTCTTTTTTGTACTGAGAAACAGTTTCATTTCCACTCTCAGCATCAGATCCACAGGCCCCTTCTTCAGGATTAAAACCAAGACTCCAGACTCTGTGATTTCCATGTTTTCGAAGATCAAACTTCCTGTTTCAGAGAATGTTATGTATCCTATAGCTCAGATCATTTTATCTCTTGACTGAATCATGGAAAGAGGAAAAAAAAACATAAAAATTCAAGATGACTTTAATATTCTTTCATTTTTCTAATGGTAGCCACATCTCAATTAGGTAAAATTGTAATTCAGATGAGCCAGACAAACTAATATTTTTATAGCCAACATCTTTCTTTAAGTATTCTTGAGATTTACTAGGCCTTTTAGAATGGCACCCTAGAATGGAGAACCTCAAACTGAAGTTAGCAGCCCTTTTGCTGTGCAAACTACTCATTTTAAGGACAGGCCCTTTATTGAAAAACAGTAACATGAAGAATGTCTATGCTTGTCAGTGGCCAGGTTGGGACTTAAATGTATTTTCTTTTCATTTGAAATAGTTTGTTCACAATTATATCGGTATAAGTATTTCTGGGCTTCCACCAATTACATCAAGTTAAGTAATTTTCAGCAGACTTCCTTTTCTGCTTCTTAAAGTACATTAACATCCTGGGTAATTCATTTTAAAGACTAGGGCATTCATTTATATGAGAGATCTATAATAAGCTCATAGAGGAAATGGAGAGTTACCCAATGGGCATAACATCTCAGTAATAATTGATAAAGAAAGTCTAGAAATCTATGGAGGACCTGATGCTTCTAGTTAACAATACTGTATTTAAACTTCAAAACATGTTTAGTTTAAGATGATAGACTTCTGGTAACATTTTTCTACCACAAACGAAAAAAATGAGGATAGGTTCATTAATTAATTAATGGACAGCAATAAAGAAACTTGGGGCGGGGGTGTATGTTCAGGCTCATTAAGGTGTACACATCAGTATGTATACTTTGTCCCTCCCTAGTGGACTGGTGGGTAGGATTAATATGTGCAGTTCTTTGTATACCAACTATTTATTGCTGAAGAAATTAAGTAATCAAATATTTTTCAGTTAAGTTTGAACTGTCTTAAGTGACTACGGGAAACAAATTAAGAAATGAAAGTGGCATCTCTGATCCTTCTGTCAACAAATGTGTTTTGCACATATAGGTGCATCACTCAAACCCTCTAGCGCCTTCATCACTCAAACCCTCTAGCGCCTAGAAGCAGGAGACAAGGTATATTCATGAATGGCAGTTTAAAGTGGTTTAAGGCCATCAAGAACCAACTTAAACATAGTAGGAACCAGAAGAAATAAGGAACTCTTTCCTAAAACAAAAGACTGACTAAGATAAGAGAGAGCTAAAAAATTAACAAGTTATTCTAAGACTTCATTTCTTTAAAAAAAACAAACTTGTGGGGTCAGAATAATAGTACAGCAGGTAGGACATTTGCCTTGCATGTGACTGACCCAGCTCCTATAATTGGCACCCCATATGGTCCCCAAGGACCGTTGGGAGTAATTCCTGAGTGTTGAGCCAAGAGTAATTCCTGAGTATCACCAGGTATATTACTTTTATCTTATGACCCAGAAAGTAAAAAATATATATATAAAAACAAACTTACAGTTTAGATAATGTGATGTTATATTAATACTAGGGCTTTGGTTCACAGAGTTACTAGTCCTCATCATTACCAAAATTGAAGATTTCTCACTTTCCCTATGTCACGCCTAGTCTACTTCTTCCATTTTCCTCCATCCCCCATACTCCCACTGTTTAGCAGTGCCATTTTTTATCCAAAGTCAATAGTTTATCATCATTCAATACTATATATTCCCAATTTTATTTCTCTAGAGTTCACACATGACTAATATCTAATACCTTCTGGTATTTGTGCTCTCTCTGACATATCACTTATCTTGTTGCCCTCCAGTTCCATCCAAGTTGCAGAAAACTGCAAGATTTTATTATATCTTATAATGTCATTGAATTTCATTGTGTATAAATACCAGAATTTATTGATCCATTCATTTGTTATTAGACATTTGGATTGTTTCCATATCCTGTCTATTGCAGTAAGAGCTACAACAAACACAGGTATGCATATCTTTTAGAATCAGTGTTTTTGAATTTTAAGTTAATGCCAAGAAGTGTAATCAGTAGGTCATATGGGAGTCCTAGAGTTTTTCTGAGCAATCTCCATATTGTTTTCCATAGGGGCTGATCCAGACAACATTTCCACTTACAGTGACTAAGGATTCCTTTCTCATCAGATCCATGCCAACACTGGCTGTTTCCAAGGTTTTTGATATATGCTGTTCTCAGTGGTTAGGTATCTCATTGTCATTTTGATTTACATTCCTCTGATAATAAGTGACAATGAACACTTTTCATATGAACTAACAATCTACATGTTCTCTTCAATGTCTTTTCATAGAATCTCCCCATTTCTATGGGCTTATAACTCAACTTACAGTTCCATTTCGTGAGTGCTTTATATACCTGGTTTATTAGCCCTTTGTCTCAAATGTTTTCTCCCATTCATTGAGTGGGCTACAAAGTTGCCCTCAATGATTTGACTCCACTGGGAACCAGAGAAAAAATACTAACAACTGAGACTTGAATTAAAATTATTTTCATAGTGAAAGCAGCTCAGGCTAGTATTAATTGGCTTGTGTTCTTTAGAAGCAACTATCCCTTGTTGCTTGATTGCCATCATCTCACCTGACCTTCTCTGAAGAGTATCCACTTAGTCTATACCTCTTAAAGTAATTAAAATCTCATGAACTAACCAAGGTTCATTGAAATTAATGGTTCTTTTCTGATTCTAGTGACTATTATAAGGATTTTGTAATGAAGAAGGAAGAGAAGGCTATAAAAAAGTGAAGGAAGAAGATTCTAAAAAGGAGCAGTGGGATCCTTTAAATTGGGATCCTGGAGAAAGTTTGCTCCCTTAAGTTGTTAATTTCATGAGATTAGATTCACATTCCACCTACAATTTTCTAGGTGTGATTTAATGACATATTTTTCTTAGCTGACTTCCTTATCTTCAACAAACACTAGAAATTCCATCCTGTTTTGTTTGCTTATTTGTTTTATTTTGTGGTCACATCTGGTAATGCTCAGGGGTGACTCCTGGCTCTGCACTCAGGAATTACTCCTGACTGTGCCCAGGGGACCATCTGAGTTCATCATGTCCACCAAGGCCATTCATGAGAACTCACAGTTACAGAAGGCTGAACAGATACGTTGAACATGGGAATCTCCTGGTGGACAGTTCCACAATGAAATTGACACATAATCTTCAATTGAAGGTTTTGCCTGACCGATGTTGCTGTCATCCCAAAATTCCAAACAGGATCGGATCACTATCTCCTACATGCAAAATTCTACTTCACGCAATGTGGAGAAAAGGCTGCAAACTTTAAGAGAAATACCAGAACGACCACCAACTGGGAACTCTTTGGCGCCACTGCAGCAACATGGGAAGATACTATCATTGCCGACATTGATGAAGAATACAACCGACTGGTTCAGCACCTCCAAGATGTGCGAAGATGTGTGAAGAATGCTGAGAGAGAGAAAGACACAAAAGGACATCTGTCTTCAAAAACTCTCGAGCTCATTCGCCAACATGGGAAGGCGCGAGCCTCAGGTGACCAAATGCTAACTTCCGAGCTTGCAAAGCAGTGCAGAGAAGAGTTAAAGGAAGACCTCAAAGAGAGAAGAGCAGAAGTGCAGGAGGATGCAGCAGAAGCCGAGAAAAGTATTTGCAACACCCACCTGTCCTTCGCCAAATATAAGACCAAGATGACTGCCCTCCAACATCCTGATGGACCTATCACATCTTCCAGAAAGGCAATGTAGAAGATTATCCATGACTTCACTCACATCTCTTTGATAACCACTTCCGCCTACCCACATACCAAATTCCGCAGGATGAATATGTCATTCCCAACGTTCTCCCTTCTGAAATCCCACATGCCTTTTCGACAGCAAAGAAAAGAACAACACCAGGCTCAGACAAGGTCAGACCTGAACAACTGAAGAATCTGCCTTTAGTACTCATCAATACACTGACTCGGCTCTTCACACATTACCTATCTGAATGTAAGGTGCCCTCCCAATGGAAAACCAGCAGGACAGTTCTACTGTTCAAGAGGGAGACATTCATGACGTTGGCAAATATCACCCCATCTGCCTATTGTCTGTCATCTGCAAGCTGTTCACTTGAGTCATCCTGAACAGTATTGGCAGAACATTCGATGAAGGACAACCATGTGAGCAAGCTGGCTTCTGAAAAAGATTCAGCACAATTGACCATATTCACAGGATAGCCAAGCTCATTGAGATTTATAGGGAGTTTAAGATGCCGCTCTGTCTCACGTTCATTGATTTAAAGAAAGCCTTTGATTCTGTGGAGACTAAGTGTTCATTGAAGCCCTAGCCAAAGAGGGCGTACAAACCCAATACATAAAGATCCTTCATGAGCTGTACTATGGATTCACCACCAGGATCTCACCATTCTACAAGGAAGTGATCATTGATGTCAAAAGAGGGGTTTGGCAGTGTGATAACATTCACCAAAACTCTTCAGTGCCACCCTCGAGATCATGCAACAATTAGAATGGGAAGGAATGGGAGTGAAGCTAGACTGTCAGCAACCACACAGCATTATATAAACCCCTCTTCTACACCACCTACACTTCACTGATGACATCGATCTAATACCACCAAACATTAGCCAAGCGGCACAAATGCTGGCTGACTTTGACCGAGAATGTGGAAAGATAGGTCTACAGCTGAATCTCAACACAACTATGTTCATGAAAAATGAACTAGTTCCAGAGGCCCCATTCACTCTCAATGGAACAAACATATCTGAATGCAGCAGTACATATGTACCTAGGTCGAGAAGTCAACATGATGAACAACCTAAGACCTGAGCTGCGCAGGAGGAAGAGAGCAGCATGGAATGCTTTCAAAAGCATAGAAGAAATAGCTAAAAATACAAAGAACCTTCAGCTCCAGGCACATTTCTTTGACTCCACTGTTCTCCCTGCATTAATAAACGCCTCAGAGACCAAGGCCCTATGAAAGCAGGATGAGAATGCTATCAGGGTCTCCCAGAGAGGAATTGAAAGAGCTATGCTTGGAATATCACGCCTCTCTCAAGTGAGAAAAGGAATCCGGAGTTCTGATCTCTGTCGCTGTTCCAAATCAGGGTCGCTGTCTCGTTTGTCAAAGCATTGAAAATCATATGGGCTGGACATGTATGCAATTTGGAGATGACCGCTGGACTAGAGCTGTTACCAACTGGATCCCACAGGATGTCAAAAGATCACATGGACGTCCACCTACAAGATGGTCAGACTTCTTTGTCAAGACCCTGAATGAACAATTCTAGGCTCTTCATATTCCTGAAGCAAGCAGATGCCATTGGGCTACACTGGCACGTTATAGGGTCAATTGGAAATGTTACTGGCACCAGCTTGAGCAAATCAATAAATAACAGGATATCAAGTGATCAAGTGATTTATATTTCCATGAACCATATGTTTACTGTTCATAAGAGTTAATCACCCATGAGAATAAAAGGAATAAATAATACTTATAGAATTTTGGCTGTGTCATAGAGACCACCATTGGCTTATGATGTTATTTAGTCTTAACAAAATCTTAAAATTTGAAGAATTGGTGTTTTCAAAGGAGTGATTCCCATAAGAAGCAATTAGAGTTATGGCATTCTTTAAGGACTCTTTTTATTTGAAAGAGTTAGCCTGAAAGTTAACCTTCAATAAAAGAGGAAGGCGATCAGATCTAATAGCTGTATTACCTGTGTTTTACTAAGAGCAGGTGAACCTATCCTCATGACTTCACCAAACCACTGGAATTAGTAGGACACAGCATTATATAAATCCCTCTTCTAACACTATGCTACTTTTCTGCTTCCCCTATTTCTTCCTCTATCTCTTCATAATTCTAATCCTAAGAATAGAGCAAAATGGCAAGGCACTAACATGGCCACCATCTTTTCAGATTGCTGGTTTTGAGTAAGTTAGTTTTTCTCACACTAATGCTTGCTATTCTCTTACTGGCCTTGGATTTGGTAACAGCATATTAAGTGAGTTATATATGCAAGTTAACTTTTGTAGACCTTTTGCTAATATGTATTTCCTTCCTTTTAACTTTCCTGTGTAAACTCTTGGTACAAGGCTCTGTAAGTTCTAGAGTACTTTGGACCTTGTGTACCTCTTTTATTTTATATCATAAACACTGACACCTGATCACCTTCCTCTTTTATCGAAGGTTGACTTTCAGGCTAACTCTTTCAAATGAAAAGTCCTTCTAATATAGTGACCTATAATGCTAATTGTTTCTTGTGGGAATCACACCTTTGAAATAACCAATTCTTCGAATTTTAAGACTTCATTAAGACTAAAAAAATAACATGGACACGGTTTGCTGATTTAATTCCTTTACCTACATTCCTTTTCTTTTTCTTCATGGTCTGTGATAGTAAGGGGATGAAATGTTTATCTAGAGCATAGTTCCGACCTCCATCAATGATCCAGAGTCAGGGATGCTGTCTTGTTTGCCAAGGCATCGAAAATCAGATAGGCTGGACATGTAATGCGTTTGGAGACAGCTGCTGGACTAGAGCCGTTACCGACCAGCCCCACAGGATGTCAAAAGATCACGTGACTGCCCACCTACAAGATGGTCAGACTTCTTCGTCAAGACCCTGAGCAAACAGTTTGAGTCTCTCCATATTTCTGGAGCAAGCAGATGCCTTTGGGCTGCATTGGCACATGATAGGGTCAAATGGAAATGTTACTGGCACCCACTCAAACAAATTGACAAATGTGGGATGTCAAGTGATCAAGTGATCAAATGATCATAGTATCTTTACCCTCCACTGTTTACTTTTTTTCTGCCCCTCTTTCTAAATGTTTCTATTTGCAAATCCCCTTCACAAAAACTCCAGTGGAAATAGCACTTTGATTCTTCCATGGACTGTTCACTTTGATTCTTCCATAAGACATGTTTGAAACCTGCTGGGACCATAAGCCTTTGCTTAATAGAAATAAAGGTGTGATTAAAGAGATAATCTGGTAACTGTCAGTCAATTTTGCAAAGTTATTATCTGGTTGCAAATCTCTAAGTGTTAGGGATTTTCGCCTCTTTCCCCCCAGGAACACTCTTTGCCTGTATCCCCAAATGAAAAAAAATTATTTTGTCATTTTTAATTAGTGGTGTAGACCAAGTAACCCTCTAATACTTCATCATATTTTCAGCCTATCCCCATCTCAAATCCCTACCACCACCACCTTCTCTCTCAGACATAATATATAGACATAGAATAAATTTTAAATTGGGAACAGTTTGTAAAGAGATAACATTGCACCTTGCCCCCAAATAAGCTTGAGGCCAAACTGCAAATTTGTGTTGATGACATGCAGTTCTTCAATTAAAGATCAAATAGAAGCCAGGCAGTCACTTTACCATTGAAATTGGCGGAGGGGATAAGGGACTGCTGGATCTTTGTCAAAATGCAAATGACTTTAACTCCAGACATTTGTGGGAAATAAATAGTTTGGAAGTTAATGTATGTCTCCTCCCATTATTCAACAGGATAAATAGATGATAGATAAAGACAGATGAAGAATAAAGGGTATCTGGGTGGAGATTGCTACTAGAGCAACTAGGTTTTATTTTTGGTCTTGAGGGTATTTAATAAAGCTGAACTGTTCTAATAAAGGCAGCCTAGATAGACTTAGGCTCATTTACTCTGTATTGGATTGGTTTGTTATGATTCAAGATGATGAAGATAACTCAGGCCAGAAGTAATTTTTTAGAGAAAGGGGAAATACACATTTCTTTTTTATATTTTTATTTCTTAGACCATTACAAAGCTGTTCAAGACTAAAAATTCAGTCATACAGTGTTCCAACATCCATCCTTCCACCAGTGCACATTTCCAACATCACATTCTTAATCTATGGTTCACTTTCCAGGGCTATGGTTGTTATGTCTCTCTTCTCTCTGCCTCTCACTCTCCTTCCATCCTCTTTACCTACACACAAGTACATCTCTAATGCAAATCCAGCTAATAGTTAAGATTTTCACCCTCCTTCTGAGTTTTCTGAAGGTTTCTGAGAGAATACAACTCCCTTTCTCGCAGAGACAGTGCGCCAATGATCCAAACACTGTGATAACATGAAATAAAAAAGTATAAACTGGGAACTGGTTACATAAACTTAGCTTGAACTGGAGAGACAGAAAAAAGAGATAAAAGAGAGGGAGATTTGATTTGTTCAGTGAAAGGATTAAGCTAGCATTTACCTTGCACCCACTGTTTGTCAGGATGAAGAATACCTTAGTAATTCTACCTACATCCCAGGAATTTCTACCAGAGACTGCTGAAAATGCCTTTTCTTGCTGGATTTTTTTGGCCACCTCATCTGCAATCCTGAATGAACTGGAGAATAACTGGATTGTTTTAAATTGTTCAATGGTTCCATGCCATCTCCAGCCCCCATCTTTGGTCTGAAGCTGGCATGGTTTGTGTTTGTTGTTCAGTAGATTACAGAACATGCCTTCCTTCCCTTGCCCTTGAAACATATTCTCTCACTGTGTTATCTGAACTACACCAGGAAGCCTCCTGTTTGATATGCCTCTACATGTTCACTGATCTATCCGACCTGAAAATACAAATAACCAATGAGTAATAGGACCCTGGCTGAGCCATTTCAACCTCTCAGTCAAATATGTTCAGAAACTTTAAGGGAATAGTGTAGTTTAATTTTAGATTGCTGAAACTGTTGCTCAGAAGAGCATCCACAGCTGAGTTTAGTTCTCATGCATCCTACTTTAGATTGTTAGTCCAGGCGCTTAAACTAACACCATTTCCCACCATTTGCCCCCTGTTTCTATCACTGTATTTAAGTGATAGCTCCTCTGTTCACCCCAATCAGACCCCTTTTCATCAGCTTTCATTCTCAGTCTCTGCTCTTATATTAGAAAAACTTCTGCATATAAATGAGGCAACTGAAGCTAGATGAGGTTGAACTGATTTTCTGAAGCCTGACTGTATGTACCTGGTTTTCTGAAGCCTGACTGTGTGTAAACTGGTGGTTTTCTGAAGCAAGCCTGACTATATGTGTGTGTGAGTTAAAATTTGATTTCTATTTAGGAATAATGAATTCTGAAGCAGCTTTCCAACATGCTATGAGGAATTCAATGTGAATTCAGTAAAGAAGAAAATAATCAAAGTGCTTGTTTTCCAATTGAAAACATCTTCCATGTGACCACAGCCCAGTAAATCTCATTCTGCAAATGAAATAAGCCCACACAGGGGTGTGTTTCTCTGGGCTACTCAGGTTCATTGGCAGGGTTTTCATAGGGATGGGTGCTTAATTAGATTGGCAAGAGTAGAAAGTTGGGCTCTGGCTTTTCTACCTTCCCCTAACTCTTTGTTCTCTCTCCCCACTCCTAAGCCTGTATTGTTCTGCTTTCTCTCAACAAAAGCTGGAGGGAGGAGGAAGAGGCATAAGACTGTGGCGAAGGGATCTGAATTCAAACCTCAGAGCCAACATTCTATATCAACACAGACCATTTGTAGCATGTTCCTGTAGTGTTTTCCCGTTTATAAAATGAATCACTCTCCTAGGCCTATAGTAAGAATTGAAGCTAAGAATGAAGTAGCAGGTAGGTAGAGGGCCTCTGGCAATGGATTTTTTGCCAGGGACCCTCTACTGCCACTTCATCCTCAGATTCAAGTATTACTATAAGCCTAAAGTAGTATAAAAACATGAAGGTATGAACCTCTTTGCGTATACAACTCATCCCTGTAAGACTCTGCCTGGGGTCAGCACTGACCCAGAAAAGACTGAATCTCTCAGAAGTAGAGAGACTTGGTCAGAACTGACGGTTCTTTTACAAACATTAAAGATCACCAAATCTTCAAATCTTTCTCCCTATGACAATACCCTGACAACTCTTATGTCTACACAGAACTCCAGGCAACTTAGAGAATGTCCATACATAGCTACTCCCCCACGAACCAAGCAGAACTCACTTCCCTCTATCCCCTCCAGGATATCTAGTGTCTCTTTTGAACATCTTTTGTCTCTGTGTCTCTCTCTTTCTCAAAAAGTTAGGTGGAGAGGATCAAGTTCCATACTTAATAGATAAAAGTGCTTCTCAGGCTGAAAAGACACAAATGTTACACCGAACAAGTGATCAGAGCTGACTTGTACTAGTCCTAACCTCCCCCCCTCCAGCCACCACCATGGGAACTGAAGTCAATTAGGCAAACAGAAGCACACTCTCTGCTACTACATTCCTCACTACCTATCTCTCCCAAGGATTTCAAGGTCATAGGGAAGCACAAATTATAGCCCCATGAATCATGGCTGAGACGCACAGACATGCGGCAGCGCTGCTACTGACTCTCCCTGTGTCCAGCCGCTCACAAGGCACCCAGGAGGGATGGAGGGTTCTAGCCCTGGCCCGCCACCCCACCAGAGCCTGACAACAAGCCAGAGCGACACCCCGCTCCATGAGGGCCTCCATTTTCCACATCTGGACTTCCTTCTCTTCAGAACTCCACCCAGCAGACCAGCCTATCACAGCCTGGCTTGCGCAGCTGCAAGGTTCATCAATAAATGCTGAATTTAGAGGTGACTACAAGAGTATGCCAACCACACGGCAGAGCCTGGCAAGCTACCAGTGTCATATTTGATATGCCAAATACCAGTAACAATTATAGATCTCATTCCCATGACCTGATGGAATGGTTCGAGGCTCTTTATGTTCCTGGAGCAAGCAGGTGCCCTTGGGCTCTACTAGCATGAGACAGGACATATGGAGATGTTACTGGTGCCTGCTCGAGCAAATCGATGATGAGCGGGAAGACAGTGATACAGTGATACAGTGAATCATGGCTCCCTCCCAGATTCAAAAGTAATTTCATATTCAACTCCAAGGGACAGCACCCATTTTCCCAGAGCATTTGCTTGTAATCATACAGACAAAACGATGAAACAAATATTCTAGACTAGCAGAATCTAGGTATGCATGAGAAAGGAGCCCTTCAGTATAAGGAGAGAAAAGATACTCAGAATCACCCTGGTGCAGATAATAAATAAGAAGGACCTTGTGGGTACCATCTAGATTACATGAAGCTCATGAAATGAAGATGTATTACTTTATATCAGCTCTCTCTCTCTCCAGTGTTTTACATAAGAGATAATCTCAGTAGAAGGGATTAGTCCTTGGCATAACCTTTGTTTATACCTGTAATAGGGTGTGGCACCGCCCTTCTACACTCTGTTTAGAGTTCTTTGTTGACATGATCCTCCCTGTTGGATTACTTTGGTGTATATATGCCACCCGCTGGCACACCTGGCAAGCTACCCATGTTGTCTTTGATATGCCAAATACCAGTACCAATTATAGACCTCATTCCCATGACCTGATGGAATGGTTTGAGGCTCTTTATGTTCCTGGAGCAAGCAGATGCCCTTGGGCTCTACTAGCATGAGACAGGACATATGGAGATGTCACTGGTACCCGCTCAAGCAAATCAATGATGAACGGGAAGACAGTGATTCAGTGATTTTTGTTAATAGGTCTCCTATATTTTCCTCCAAAATATATGCAGAACCATATCACAGTCTCTATCTACTTCACTAGAATGGTAGGCGGGATTGGTCTTAGTGAATCATAAAAGCTACCCAGGGAAGAACAAGAGAAATAGTGAGGCCATGTAAAAATCAAAGAAAAGCTGTAGAAGGGGGAGTGGAATCCTGAGATGAGGACAATGTAGCTAGATTTGGGAGTAAGCAGATATCCTGATCATATATTGTATCCTCAGCTCTGTAATAAGTATTTGCTTTCTTTGACATAGTTTAAATTCCCAGTAACACAGTATGAAGGAGAGTCCTATTTTTGACTAATTCCCAAAGGAAATTCACAGATACAAAGCAGGAGAATAAAACTCTTACTAAAGGACCCAGACTCTTGGTTCAGGGGGTAAGGGTGGGAGAATAGAAGCTGTACAAGGTGGTTCCTTGGGGACAGAGGAGAAGATGGACTTTCTCCCCTGGTTGCTGTATTAGAGAAGGCAGAAAGTTCAACAGTTGTTGAGCCCAAAAAAAAAAAAAAGATAATTTTTTTTCAATTGACCTGTGACATTTTTTTTCTGGTTTTGCTATTTGCTAGTGCTTCTTCAATTACCTTAAGAGCTGTTGAAAATTTTCAGTATAATCTCCAAAGAAAATCAACTTAAAATATGTATCTGTTAATATGAATTATTCATTAACATTAATATACTCAAGTATATATGACTTTAAAATAGTTTTACTTGAAGTATTTGAAACATTTCACAAGTATATATAAACAAGTTATTTACAAGTTACTTACTCAAAAATTTTGGAGGTCCTGACATTTGTAACATATTAGACATATACCTTGAGTTTAATAGATAGACCAGTGAATAACAAAAGTGTAAGAGGAAGAAAAATAATAATAGTTCAGCATGTAGGTTATTTACCTTGCATGCAAAAGACCCAGGTTCGATACCCAGCATCCCATATGGTCCCCATGAGTACTGCCATGAGTAATTCCTGAATGCAGAGCCAGAATAAACCCTGAGTAGTGGCAGGTAAGACCCAAAGAGCAAAAATAAAATAAAATAATAACAGTAATGATAACCATTATTGTGCTTATTGAGTGCTGCATGCCAGACACAATTCTTAATGTATATTAACTCAATTATTCCCCAGTAGTAATGCTACCAGCTCTACCTGTGCCAAGACACTCATGAGGCACCTGGGAGGGGTGGCAGGTTCTAGCCCTGGCCTGCCACCCCAAAAAGAGCCTCGCAACAAACCAGATGACCCCCACTTCATGAGGGCTGCCATTTTCCACATCCAGACCTCCCTCTCGTCAGAATTCCATCCAGAAGACGAGCCTATCACAGCCTGGCTCGCGTGGCCACTTGTGGCCCTGTGGTTTATCAATAAATGCTGTATTTAGAGGTGACTACAAGAGTATGCCACCCTCACGGCAAGCCTGGCAAGCTGCCGGTGTCGTATTTGATATGCCAAATACCAGTAACAATTATGTTAGGTCATTCCCATGACCTACTATAATGGTTTGAGGCTCTTTATGTTCTTGGAGGGAGCAGATGCCCTTGAGCTTTACTAGCATGAGACAGGACATATGGAGATGTCACTGGAGCCCGCTCGAGTAAATTGATGATGAACAGGAAGATAGTGATAGTGATAGATAGTAATGTCTCCAGTACTACCTTTACTCCTATCTAAAAGATGAAGATTGAGGAAACGGTCCAATTGACTCAAGTATCAGTAGAAAATTATTCTATTAATCTTGATGGAAAACGTATATTTAGTATATACTTGTTAACTCAATAGACTAAATATTTAAAATATAAAATAAACATAGCTAGTATTTTTATATTATTTTGCCTTTTACCTTTCATATGAAATTTCCATTTTTAAATATAAATGTAAAAATTTTGCTTTCTAAGAGAAGCTAAGATATGAAAGCAAATAACAACTAGCTATTTGAATAAGAGTGTTTCATTGGAGGGAGGATTGGGGACATATGAAGTGGTATTCAGGGGCTATGTTCGGCTCTGTGCTGAGGACTGATCCCTGGCAGTACTTAGGAGATAATATATGGTACTGGGGTTTCCAGTCAGAGCCAAGCACATTAACTACAGTACTATCTCTCTGTCCTCAAAATATATTTTAAAAAGAAAAAAGAGTAACTTCAAACGAAGTTAGAAGAGATGCATCCTCTAACTTCTCTAATGAAGTTAGAGCAATGAAATCATTCATGGACATGATGGCATTGACCTTTCCTAAAAGATTTGGACATACAGACCTGGGTTTGAAGATGCAGATCAGGGGTCAAAAGTTCTGGAAAGATAAGTATAAGAAACACAGAAGAGTCCTCACTTCAGCAGCATATATACTAAAATTGGAACAATACAAAGAAGATTAGCATAACCCCTGCTCAAGGATGACACACAAATTTGTGAAGTGTTCCATATTTTTCATAACTTCATGGATAAGTAAGATCACAGGAACTTCATAGACTCAAAGCCAACTTTAAAAGAAGGACCGAAGGAGCTATGGTAAGAAACCCCAAAAAGTGCAACAAACTTATTATTAAGATGGCACAAAATTCAATGACAATAATCTCTCTCAATGTCAACAGTCTAAATGCACCAATTAAGAGACACATAGTGGCAAAATGGATCATAAAAACTGAATCCAACATTCTGCTGCCTACAAAAAACATATCTGAATAATCAGAGCAAACACAGACTCAAAGTAAAAAGACTGGAAGACCATTCTCCAAGCAAACAACTCCTCCAAAAATACCGGCATGGCCATACTAACGTCTGACAATATAGACTTCAGGCTGAAAAGGTTAGAAGGGACAGTGAAAGTCATTTCTTAATAAACAACAGATATGTATATCAGGAAGAAATTACACTCCTAAACATATATGCACCCAAAGAAGGGTCAGCAATACAATTAAAACAACTGCTACTAAAAATGTATTTCAAAGAATACATTGACAGTAACACAATAGTAGTTGGAGATTTCAACACTGCTCTATCAACTCTTGAAATATCAACAAGTCTGAAACTCACAAGAAAATATTGGCATTGGCGGAAGAAATGGAAGAAAGAGGGATGGTAGATATATACAGAGCTTTTCATCCCCAAAAAGCTGAATACACATTTTCCCCAGTGCACATGGAACATTCTCCAAGATAGACCACATGCTGAACCACAAAGCATTCCTCAATAAAATAAAAAAGATAGAAATTGTGTCAACTGTTTCTTCAGAAAATGATGCAGTGAAAATGGAAGTTAACCACACACAGAAACAGGGAGTCAAACCAAACACCTGGAAACTGAACAGCTTTCTGCTGAACAATCAGTGGGTCATAGAAGAAATCAAAGAGGTAATCCAGAGATTCCTGGAAACAAATAAAAATGAAGACATGAACAATCAGAACTTATGGGATACAGTGAAAGCAGTGTTAAGAGGAAATTTCATAGCTCTGCAAGCATTCATCAGGAAAGAAGGCCCACAAAGATAACCTGACTTCTTCACACATCAAAATCGTCAAAAATGATCAACAAAAGGAGCCCAACCCAGGCAGAAAAAATGAAATAATAAATCTTAGAGAGGAAATCATCAATGAACTGTAATCCCCAAAAAAAAAAAAAACTATCCAAAAGACTAATAAAACCAAGAGTTGGTTGTTAGAAAAAAAATAAACAAGATTGACAAACCACTTGCAAGACTTGTAAAGAGAGGGAAAGAGAGAACCCAAATAAACAGAATCAGAAATGAAAAGGGGGATATCATAATAGAAACCACGAAAATTCAAAAGATCATCAGAGTCTTCAAGAGTCTGTATGCCATGAAACAAGAGAACCTAAAAAGAAATGAACAAATTCGTCCAAGTCCTAAAGCCCCCCAAGACTGAAGCAAGATGACCTGCAATACCTGAATAAGCCTGTCACCATCGAGGAAATTGAAGCAGTAATTATAAATCTGCCCAAACACAAAAGCTAAGATTCAGATTGATTCAGCAATGAATTCTTCCAAACCGTTAAAGAGGACTACTGCCAGTCTTTTTCAAGCTCTTCCAGGAAATAGAAGAAACAGAAACACTCCCAAACAGCTTCTACGAGGCACATACCACCCTGATACCCAAAGTAGGCAGAGACATCACAAAAAAAAAAGCTACAGATCAATATCCCTGATGAACACAGGTGCTAAGATCTTCAACAGAATACTAGCAAACAGAATCCTAAGACTCATCAAAAGATTGTACATCACGACCAAGTAGGATTCATCTCTGGAACGCAAGGATGGTTTGACATTCACAAGTCAATCAACATAATACATCACATTAATAATAGAAAAAATAAAACCATAGGATCATATCAATAATGCAGAGAAAGGATTTGACAAGAACCAACACTCATTCATGATAAAAACCCTCCATAAAATGGGAATTGAAGGAACCTTCCTCAACATTGTCAAAACCATCTACCAAAAACACACAATGAGTATCATTCCCAATGGGAAAAAACTGAAAGCCTTCCCACTAAGATCAGGGACAAGACAAGGTGGCCCACTCTCACCACTTCTATTCAATATATGAAGCAGGAATGTCCTGTCGGGTCGGAGGCGCAGAGATGAGACACCAGGAACACAACGTATATCCATTAATATTTTTAATGGTCACCAGCCGGAGGGGCAGCAGTTCTCATCTTGGCAGCTGACTAACCGCAGCTAACTGACTTTAGCTGACTGAACTGAGCTCACTGACCTGAGCTCACTCATTTGAACTAACTCATTTAACTGACTGAACTGACTGACCACCTCCACCAAGACCCCAACTCTCTTATCCCATCCTCTCAAAGGGCAATACAGCTTAAAGTTTGCATGGTTTACATTACAGAGACGGTTCACATTCATTGACTAGGACTTAGGACTAATAGGAAGGAGACAACCAGGAACCAAAAACCTGCAGGGGTGCTATCTAGGTAAGATGAGATGAACAAAAGAACACATTACAGTTGCTAATGCAGCCTTCTGGACTAGCCCATGATGGCAAGGACTGTCAGACAGAAGAAAGAGAAAAACCTGTTTTTTGCCTAACTTTAAGTATCGTCCATTAGACTCCAACTTGAGCTAGTTATAGCCAACAGGGGAAATGTGCAGAGAAATGACCTAGGATAGCCTTGTCTGGGTACAGGCAGCTTTGATTAACAGTCTCACTAGGGATTTCTACATACTAACTCTATTGGGAGACAGTCTGCCAGAAGTCCCTGTGTATCTGTTAAAGGCAGTATCCATCAGACCTTCTTTCACATATCCTTAGATCTACCTTCTGCCAACAATATAGTACTGCAAATACTTGCCATAGCAATCAGAGAAGAAAGGGACATTAAGGGCATCCAGATAGGTAAGGAAGAAGTTAAGCTATCACTATTTGCAGATGACAAGATATTATACCTAGTAAACACAACACTCTCTACCACAGTGGTACTAGAAACAAAAGAGTCCTATAGTAGTATGGCAGGGTACAAAATCAATACCCAAAAGTCAAAGGTTTTCCTATATAGAAATAACAAAAGAGAAGGAAGGGATATTAAAAAAGATCCTATTCACAATTGTGCCACAGAAAATCAAATACCTAGGAATCAGCTTAACCAGGAATGTAAAGGACCTGTATAAAAGAAAATGACAAAATGCTGCTTTAAGAAATAAAAAGAAGAAATGAGGAAATGGAAAAGCATTCCCTGCTCATGGATTGGGAGAATTAAAACTGTCAAAATGGTAATACTCCCTAAGCTTTATAAAGTTCAATGCAGCCTCTATAAGATATGCATGACATAACTTCAAAGAAACTGACCAAACACTCCTGAAATTTGTATGGAATAATAAACACCCACAGGCAGCTAAAGCAATCCTTGGGAAAAAGAAGATGGGAGGAATCACCTTTCCCAACTTCAAACTGTACTACAAAGCAGTAGTAATTAAAACAGCATGCTATTGGAGTAAAAATAGACCCATGAAATAGAGTTGAGGATCCTGACACACATCCCCCAAACACATGATCATTTAATCTTTGGTAAAGGAGCAAAGGTATAAAATGGAGCAAGGAATGTCTCTTCAACAAGTGGTGCTGGGAAATCTGGGCAGCTAAATGTAAAAAAAAATGAATTAGGATCTTTGTCTAACACCATGCACAAAACTCAGATCAAAATAGATTAAAAGATCTCATGAATTCCTAAAGTATGTAGATGAAAATATAAGAAAAGGGTCACCTGCCCCTCTAGGTGTCGCAGGTGTGACTGCAGTGCCTGATTGTGTTGGCAGGTGGCAGAAAGGATATAGGCTTGTCTATACCCCAGAGCTCTGCCCTGTGGGCCCTGGATGGTGGATGGTCTGACATAGGAAAACACTGGGCCCCTGGGATGAACCCAGAGCAATTGCAGAGCCAGGCAAGCTACCTGTGGTATATCCGATATGCCAAAAACAGTGACAATAGAGATGAACTGGACAAGGGACAGACCAAACACACAGTTGCGCTGCCCGGAGCATGTGGAGCATCCCATGGAGTCTCTGTGGAATCGGCTAGTCCCCGGCTGAGACCAACGTAACTCGTAGGGGTAAAGCAGTCATGTGGGGGGGAAGCCACACTGGCCAGAATTGGAGCAGGGATTTGGGCTCCTCCATCTCCATGCTTGTGGGCATGGCTAGGGGCTCGCAACCTCCACAACCAGATGAACTGGACAAGGGGCAGACCAGATGCACAGCTATGACAGTGCACAGCTGTGCAAGAGATAACAAAGTAGGCTAGGACCAGGTCTTTCTCAGGATCTTTCACATCTATGCACCATAATGATCATTGTAGTTGTTAACAAACTGGGGAGGTTTATGGGGAATGAGAAACTATAATGTCACACTAGAACTCACTACTGAATATACACATAGATAATTGCATCATAAACCATAAGGCAAGTCACAAGGTGTAGTAGAAGAGAGAGAGAGAGAAATACAGAGACAGAAATAGAGATAGAGAGAAAGAGGCATAGAGACAGAGAAAGACATAGAGAAAGAGATAGAGACTCATTCGCAAGGGGGAGAGCTGCCTTCTGGCTCTCCCCTAGCTCAGCTGATCATGAGGCTCCCAGGAGTCAAGATGGGTTTTGGGAGTGGGCCCATCACTTCTGTAGGGCCTCTGAAGCAGTCAGATGAGACTCGCTCACCATAATAGCCCCCATTATCACGGTCTGGATCCTACAGCTCATCAGAACCAATGCAAGAGAGACACTGATCTCAAGACCAGCTCAGAGCAGCTGAGTTTGAGCCCAGGTAGGTGGCTCTCAGAGGTGGAAGTCACCGGGAATTCCTGGATATGGAGCTGGTGTACCCCTTCCCTCTCTGACCCATTTCAGAGACCTGATGGCCCCACCCACAAACTACCTCAGAGCTCTCGGCCATGATGCAGAGACTCAGAGACACAGGGGAGAGCTGCCATCCAGCTCTCCCCCTAGCTCAGCTGACCATGAGGCTCCCAGGATGCAAGATGGGTTTTGGGGGGTGGGCCCATCACCCTCTGTAGGGTCTCAGAAGCAGTCAAATGAGACTCACCATAAGCAGCCAAATGGCATCTCACCATAATAGCTGCCATTTTCATGGTCCGGACCTGCTGCATCAAACTAATGGAACCAATCATGTTCTAGAATATATTACAATCTACAATGTGTGAGGAAGGGAAGTGAGAAGGAGAGAGAGAGAAAAAAAAAAGAGAAAGGAGATAAAGAATCTGCGATGGTTGACGTAAATATATATACATATTATGACACCAAAATCCAGTGTCTGGTGAAACATGGATCAGAAGGTCTTACCAAAAGTGTAAATTACCTCAAATGTGTGGGATTCAGAGGTTAGGTAAGACAGATAAGGGAACATGTGTGAATAAATGTCAAAAGGGTTAATACCAACCTAGAACTGAGCATTAAATACAGGCAAAAATGCACATGATGGCCTCTAAATGTATGTATTGCAACCCACAATGTGTAAGAGAAGAACAAGAGAGAGAGGGAGAGAGAAAAGAGATAAAGAATCTGCCATTTAGGCAGGCTATGGGAGGGGGGGGAATTGGGGACATTGGTGGTGGGAAATGGACACTGGTGGAGGGCAGGGTGCTGGAACACTATGACCGAAGCCTCTAAACATGAACAATATTGTAATTGTATATCTCACGGTGGTATAATAAAATATTTAATTAAAAATTAAATTAAATTAAAATTCCTCCCACAAAAAAAGAATCTGCGATGGAGGTGGGCTGGGGGAAGGGGGAGGGAAGTGGGGACATTGGTGATGGGAGATGGGCAGGAGTGAAGGGTTGGGTGTTGGAACACTGTAGAGCCAAAATTCAAACATGAACATCTTATAATTGTATATTTAACAGTGATATAATAAAATATTTTTTAAAAAGGAAATATAAGAAAAACCCTCCATGACATTGAAGCTAAAGACATACTCAAAGATGAAATGCCACTAACAAAGCAATTGGAAGCAAAAATAAACATATGAACTACATGAAACTAAAAAGCTTCTTCACCTCAAAAGAAACAGTGACCAAGATACAAAGACAGTCCACAGAGAGGGAAAGAATATTCACCAAATACATATCTGGTAAGGGGTTAATATCCAGGATGTATCAGGCAATTTTAGAACTTTACAAGAAAAAAACAGCCAACCCCATCAAAAAATGAGGAGAAGAAATGAACAGAAATTTCTACAAAGAAGAAATTTGAATGGCCAAATGACATATGAAAAAATTCTTATCATCACTAATCATCACTTGATCACTTGATCACTTGAATCCTGTTATTCATCGATTTGCTCGAGCGGGCGCCAGTAACATTTCCATAGGACCCTATCACGTGCCAATGTAGCCCAATGGCATCTGGTTGATTCAGGAATATGAAGAGCCTCAAACCATTCCTTCAGGGTCTTTACAAGGAAGTCTGACCATCTTGTAGGTGGGCGACCCACGTGATCTTTTGACATCCCGTGGGATCCAGTCGGTAATGGCTCTAGTCCAGCGGTTGTCTCTAAATCGCATTACATGTCCAGCCCATCTTATTTTCGATGCCTTGGCAAAGGAGACAGCGTCCCTGATTCTGGAATAGCGGACGGAGGTCAGAACTCGGATTCCTTCTCTCACTTGAGTGAGGCGTGATATTCCAAGCATAGCTCTTTCGATTCCTCTCTGGGAGACCGAATAGCATTCTCATCCTGCTTTCGCAGGGCCCAGGTCTCTGAGGCGTATGTTAATGCAGGGAGAATGGTGGAGTCAAAGAGATGTGCCCGGAGCCGGAGGTTCTTTGTCACTAATCATCAGGGAGATGCAAATCAAAACAACAATGAAATATCTCATACCACAGAGACTGGCATATATCCAAAAGAGCAAGAATAGCAAGTGCTGGTGTAGATGTGAGGAAAAGGGGACTCATCCATTGTTGTTGGCAATGTCTACGGGTACAGCCATTTTGGAAAACAATATGGACATTCCTCAAAGACTAGAAACTGAGCTCCCATTTGACCCAACTATACCACTCCTGGGAATATACCCTGGGAACCCAAAAATGATAAACACCATCTATACTTTATGTTCATAGCAGCAGTTTCACAATAGCCAGAATCTGGAAACAACCAGAGTGCCCAAGATCAGTCAACTGGATAAAGAAAGCGTTGGTGCATCTCCACAGTGGAATTGTACACAGCTGTTAGAACAAATGAAGTTATGAAATTTGCCTATAAATGGGTGGACATGGAGAGGATCACGCTGAGTGAAATTAGCCAGTGGGCAAAGGACAGATATAGAATACCTGCATATATTTGTGGGATATAAAATAATAGTATGATATTAATATCCAAGGCCAGGCAAAACATGAACCAGGAGGTATTTTCCGTGGGTGGAATCTACTGCAAGTGTGTGGGAATCAGATGTTAGGTAATATAGAGATAGAAACAGTGTACTAATAATTGCTGGAAATGATAATACCAGTCTAGAACTGAGCACTGAATGTAGGCAAAGGGATATACATAACCTCTAAATGTATGTATTGAAAGCCACAATGTGTAAGAGAAGAAAGAGAGATACAGATATTATATATATGTATATATATATATATATATATATATATAGAGAGAGAGAGAGAGAGAGAGAGAGAAGAGACAAAATGACTGCCATAAAGGCACACTGCGGGAAGCGGGAGGGAATCAGGAACATTGGTGTTGGGAAATGGGCACTGGTGGAAGGATGGGTGCTGGAACACTATATGACTAAAACCCAAACATGAACAGCTTTGTAATTGTATAATAAAAATATAAATATATCAAATGCTACTGAACATATTTTACCCCTTGGAACTCTAGAAACTGCATTTTACAAGGGCACAGTCAAGGTTACATAGATTCTGTTACAGGGCAGATCTATCTTGCACATTTAAAGATGTGTATCATGCTTTCTTAAGAAGGAACCACTTAAAAGTAAATGATTTAGAGGCAGGCAGGATGGGGTGGGAGTGCGGGAGGGAAAATGGGGACATTTCTGGTAGGAAATGTGCACTGGTTGAGTGATCATCGAATGTTGGATGACTGAAACATAATCATGAATAACTTTGTGACTATCTCACTGTGATTCAATAAAAAAAAGAAAATGATGTGGAAAGAAAATAAAAAAGAAACACAGAAGGAATACACTGAACCTCAGTAAACCAGAATAAAGCTTTACTTCCTTTATCTGGAAGGTTACTTCACAAACTACCCTGTGAGTTTTCTCTGTTATCTTTTCATTCTCTTTCATTGGTTAGGAGAAACCAAGTACCATGACTGACAGATATGGGATTTACTTTCCTCACATAAATGGGTAGCTATTGTCACTGCTAAGTAGCACACCAAGGGGTCAACTTGTAGGTATGGAGAAGGACATAGAAACAGAATAGGAAGAGGAGGAAGAGTATTAGGAAGACTCCCATCAGTCAGGTATAGCTTCAGGAAGGATTTTTGTAGTGGAAAATTGCAATGGAGAGTTTCACCAATCAATATATTGAAAACTGGGAAAGGAGGAAATCCACCTCTGGCCTCATTTTTGAAAACTGGTAAAGAAAGAAATTCACCTCCAATTCAATTGTTATTTGATTCCTTGGGTTATGGTTACCATAATAATGATTTTGACTAATTCGCTCAGAAAACATTTTACCTAATTAGTTTTTCAATCAATTAGGTTGGCAAGCCAAACTGATTAGGAGAATCAGTATTTGTTTTCTCAATGTCTCCCAGTTAGAGAACAAGATCAAGTTGTAGGTATAGTGGACATTCCTTTACATCAGTATAATCACAGGCTCAAGCTCTAGCTGTGTATAGCCTTGGGTTTACAACTCACTATCTCCCCTAAGCCTTAGTCTCCCCATCTTTCAAGAACTGATCACTAAAGCCTACCTCTCAAAGTTGTCACACTTTAGAAATCTGAAGAAGGAAGAGAAGAGAGAACAGTAGGTTTTACTCTGAAGCCAATCTGAAGTCACATGGTTTTGTTGGGAAATTTTCTAAAGACCAGCCTCTTCCAACCTGAAAATCATCAGGACCAGAGTCACAACCAGTCTGAAAAGGAGTCAAAAGGTGCAATTTGTTTCCTCTGGCTTCATTTTATGTCTAAATAGGGAGGGAACTTACAAAGCCACACTCTTGATAAGGAGGCCAAACTACTTAAACATGGCACTGTGTGGAATTACTCGGGAAGGCAGATTTAATATGCAATCCAGTCAGAGGAGCTATGTGCCAGCCTATGATTGCTGAGTACAAACAGACCAGATCTGAGATCTAGCCCATCTTCTAACTAGTTCTGTGAGCTTGTACAGGTAACACCAAATGTGATCTATGGGATTTCTGCATGGTATCTATAAAATGCACACCTAAAAAGGGATTGGCTATAGTACTAAATAGAAATGTAGAAATATTTTAATTATAGTCCACTTGAATTATTTTGCATAAAATCATCTTAAAAAGTGAGACAGTATATGGATGCCAGTGTGTTGGTCCTTCCTACAATACCCAAAGTCATTGAAGGCCTTCATAAATATTTCTGTCCTCAGGAACTCACATTCTAGTGGGGCTGGCTGACATGGACATAAATCACTCTAATACAAGGTAAATTGTGGTAGGCACCTCAGGAAAAGAACAAGCCAAAGGCCACTGGGACACAGGGGCTGGGAGATTAATTTCTAATAGAGAAATCTGGAAGGTTTCATGAAGGAGATAGGTCCTGGGTTATGCCTTGAACGTTTGGAAGGGATCTGACTTCTCTCATCTCAACAGTAGCTCACAGGAGTTTGCTCTTTCAGTGGACTCGGAACTTCTGAAGGGAAGGATGTAGCCTTTCCTCTAAACTTGCCAACACACTGTGCCAGCCTGCGTTCCATAATTGCTATTGAGTCCAATTAATAATGATGATTGAAGGAGAGGTGGAAACTTCGGAGGAGTCTGACACCATTAGCAGTGTTTGTTCTTTGTCAAGTTTGTGTTTTGTCATACATCATCTCACCTGACCCTCACAGGAACCTGAGTGAGGTGTCATATTACACTTCCCACGCTCCACCCCATCTAATTAATAGATGAGGAAACCAAGACCCTCCGGGAACACGTTGCACCAAGCCCTATAGCAAATAAGCAATCTGGCTGGATTCAAACTCCATATCATTTAAGCCCCATTGTACTATAGCCCTGGTTTAACAGTTAGGAAACAAGGACAACTTTACTGGCAAGTATGACCACCAAATTTTATAAAATTTCTGGTGGGAAAAGAACTGTGAATATACTACTATACTATAATATACTAATATGCTTTACTAATAGGGAGATGCATATAGATGTAGATATATAGATTTAGATATGAATAATGATTAATGATATCTATGGATTATAATGTATGAATTATGGAGATGATATATAAGTATAGATGATAAATATACATAACTGATACTTATAAATAATTATAGATGCTAATATAAATGATTAATAAATATAAATGATAATAGATACATGGATGGCAGATATAGATGACAGATATGTGTAGGTGATAGAAATATATATTGATAACAGATGTATAGCTAATGGGTGAGTGACACTCATCAGGACTGTCCAAAGAAAAGCAAGTGTATGTTTCTATTGATTCATGAGAATCCGTTCTCTAAGAAATTTAAGATTTTCCTTTTTTTTAAATTTTCCACTGTTTGTTTGAATTATTCCCATTCACATTATTGGAGGGTTATATACTTAGAGTCAACTACTTGCAAATATTACCTAAAAGTAAATTATCTTCATAATACCAAGAGTAGTTTTGTCCAAAAACTAGATGTCACACGGACTAGCCAAATTGTCATATAAAATTTGCCTTCTCAAGGTGTACATAAACAAGGATCCCTGAAAATCTTTGCATTTGGACCTTTGTAACCACTTTATTTTTTAAATTGTTTTAAATTAGTTTTTAGGGAAATTAACATGCAGAATTATTCCTCCTCCCAAAGCTCATGTGTAGTTGTTAAGGGAAAATATACCTTTCTCATAAAGTAAAGAAATGGTAAAATGCCAAAGAGGAGCCATAGAGATAGTAAAACGTTCAGGCACTTGTGTTACATAGCCGACTGTTGGGGACACTACCAGGGTCCCCAACAGTGCCGGGAAAAAGAATTCCCTCAAACCTCCGAAGACTGCGGGAATAGATGAAGACTCAGGAATCTGATGCAGTTTTAAAATGCTTTACTTATCAGAGGTTCAGGAATACAAATTACTTGATCACTTGATCACTTGAATCCTGTTGTTCATCGATTTGTTCAAGCGGGCGCCAGTGACATTTCCATTGGGCGGCTATCACGTGCCAATGTAGCCCAATGGCATCTGGTTGATTCAGGAATATGAAGAGCCTCAAACGGTTCCTTCAGGGTCTTGACAAGGAAGACTAACCATCCTGTAGGTGGGCGGCCACTTGATCTTTCCGACATCCCGAGGGATCCAGTCAGAAATGACTCTAGTCAAGCTGTTGTCTCAAATGTCCAGCCCATCTGATTTTTGATGCCTTGGCAAAGCGAGACAGCGTTCCTGCATCTGGAATAGCGACAGAGGTCAGAACTCCAGATTCCTTCTCTCACTCGAGTGAGGTGTGATATTCCAAGCATAGATCTTTCAATTTCTCTCTGGGAGACCAAGAATAGCATTCACATACTGCTTTCGTAGGGGCCCAGGTCTCTGAGGCGTATGTTAATGCAGGGAGAACGGTGGAGTCAAAGAGGTGTGCCCAGAGGGGAGGTACTTTGTCCTTTTAGCTATTTCTTCGATGCATTTGAAGGCATTCCATGCCGCTCTCTTCCTCCTGCGCAGCTCAGGTTTTAGGTTGTTCATCATGTTGGATTCTCGACATGGTACTGCTGCAGTCAGAGATGTTTGTTCCATTGAGAGTGAATGGGGCCTCTGGAACTAGTTCGTTTTTCATAAACATAGTTTTCTTTAGATTCAGCTGTAGACCTATCTTTCCACATTCTCTGTTGGAGTTAGCCAGCATTTGTGCCGCTTGGCTAATGTTTGGTGTTATTAGAACGATGTCATCAGCAAAGCGGAGGTGGGTGTAGTTGCCTACCATCTATCTTCACTCCCATTCCTTCCCATTCTAATTGTCACATAATGTTCTCGAGGGTGGCGCTGAAGAGTTTTGGTGAAATGATATCACCCTGTCGAACCCCTCTTTTGACATCAATGATCACTTCCTTGTAGAATGGTGATATCTTTGTGGGGGAATCTATAATACAGCTCACGAAGGATCTTGATGTATTGGGTTTGAACACCCTGTTTGGCTAGGGCTTCGATGACTGCTTCAGTCTCCACAGAATCAAAGGCTTTCTTTAAATCAATGAACGTGAGACAGAGCGGCATCTTGTACTCCCTACAAACCTCAATGAGCTTGGTTACTGTGTGGTTATGGTCGATTGTGCTGAATCCTTTCCGGAAGCCAGCTTGCTCACATGGTTTGCCCTTCATCTAGTTTTCTGCCAATCCTGTTCAGGATGACTCGTGTAAACCACTTGTAGATGACGGACAACAGGCAGATGGGGCTATATTTGCCCGATGTCGTGAATGTCTCCCTTCTTGAACAGTAGAAGTGTCCTGCTGGTTTTCCATTGGGAGGGTACCTTGCATTTGGACAGGTAGTGTGTGAAGAGCCAAGCTAGTGTATTGATGAGTACCGATGGCCAATTCCTCAGGTGTTCGGGTCTGACTTTGTCTGGGCCTGGTGCTGTTCCCTTTTTACCGACGAAATGGCATGTCGGATTTCAGAAGGGAGAACACTGGGAATGACGTATCCATCCTGTGGAATTTGGTATGTGGGCAGGTGGATGTGGCTATCAAAGAGATTTGAGTAGAAGTCATGGATAATCTCCCTTGCCTTTTTGAAATATGTGATAGATCCATCAGGGCGTCTGAGGGCAGTCATCTTGGTCTTATAGTTGGCGAAGGACAGGCAGGCAGTGCGAATGCTTTTCCGGCTTCTGCTGCATCTTCCAGTATTTCTGCTCTTCTGTCTTTGAGGTCTTCTCTTATCACATCTCTGCACCGTTTAGCAAGCTTGGACATTAGCATTTGGTCTCCTGAAGCTCGCGCCTTGCCATAGTGGTGAATGAGCTGGAGAGTTTCTAAAGACAGGCATCCTTTTGTGCCTTTCTCTCTCTCGGCATTCTTCGCACAATCATGGAGGTGCCAAACCAGTTGGTTGTATTCTTCATCGATGTCATCAATGATGGTATCTTCCCATGTTGCTGCAATGGTGCCAAAGAGTTCCCAGTTGGTGGTCGTTCTGGGAGTTCTCTTCTTAAACTTTGCAGCCTTTTCTCCCCATTGCGTGAAGTAGAATTTTGCATTAAGGAGACGGTGGTCCGATCCTGTTTGGAATTTGGGGATGACAGCAACATCGGTCAGACAAAACCGTCGATTGAAGATGATGTGGTCAATTTCATTGTGGAACTGTCTGCCAGGAGAGTCCCATGTCCAACGTTTCGCTTCAGCCTTCTGGAACTGAGTTCCCATGAATGGTCTTGGTGAACATGATGAACTCAGATAGTCCTCACCCTGTTTTGTTCCATTCTAGGCCATGGGTCCCATGTGGGAGTTCTTCAGCCAATCTTCTCGGTTCTACCTTGGCATTAAAATCACCTACTATGATCTTATAGAAGGTGTGATCTTTTTTTATAGATCTCCCCCAGTTCCATCTAGAATTTCTCAATTTCATCTTCTTTGTATGTGGATGTTGGTGCGTAGACAATGAAGAAAGAAATTGCTGGCAGTGGGCCACATCTCTTCAAGTGTAATTGTCCGATTCGGTTTGTTAGGCATTCAAATGAATCAATGTTGACGGCCATGTTTGTGTTGAGCAAGGACACCAAAACCACCAACACTTCTTTCGTCACATGTTCCAAGGAACAATTCTCAGGTGATTTGTATATCAACCAAAGTTGGTATACAAATCAGCAATAGGAAAAACCCCAGCCATGTGTAGGCAAGCTGGCGGCACGTACTGTAAAGACCCTGTAGAGAGGAGACAAAGACAAGATTCCCAAGAGTGCGAGCCCACAAAAGAGAGAGCCCAAAGAGAGAGAGAGAGAGAGAGAGAGAGAGAGAGAGAGAGTACAAGAGAGGAAGCAGCCTAGTTTTGTACCTCTGCAACTCAGACCTCCCACTATTATGGGAAGCAGAGAGGGTCAAATGCCCTCAGGTGATTTCTCCCAGCCCCTCACCTAGGCCCTTTTATATGCTAATGTTTTGAGCCAAGATCTGCCTGGAAATGCCTTTATAGGGTAGAGAAGGGGGTTTCTGAGATGGCAAGCCTCTGTACCAAAAACTATACTAATGCCAGTTAAATATTTCTCCAAGCCTTCACAAGAGTCTGGTCTACTTCATGGTAGTTTTGTAATTTAGTTACCTTTGGTTTATCAGGGAGCCATGCTTGCTTGTTTGGAGGCAAACAGCATTTTTCTCTAGGCTAATTACTTAGAGATCCAACATGGTCAGGCAAATATGCTGGTAAGATCTAGCTAGTCACACAATGATTGTGGTACCATGAGAGAATATTTATACCAGTCAGTACAGAATACATGGTCAGATAAACTGCCACATTTTTTTTTAATTTTTTTATTATACCACCGTGAAACATACCACATTTAAACTACCCCCTATCTACGGGTGACCTGCAGGAGGCAATCCAGGGCAGATGCAGAGGGCTTTTAGGTGTCCTGCGACAGCTGACCCAGGTCTGATACCTGTTACTTCCATATGGTCCCCAGAGCTCTGTAGAAGTAATCATTGAGGTCAGAACCAGAAATAATCCCTAAGCACTACCAGATATGGCTCAAACCCACGCCCATAAAGAAATAAATGAACAATGCCTACATAAATTAAAAAGAGAGTAGAAAATCCCCATGTTTAACTTAAACGTCCGATATTTTTTGCATGTTTAACTTTATAATTGGCTCCAAGAGAATTTATATTTAACTTTTCTGTTATACATGAACTGACCTGGTTTGTGTAGACTAAAAAGATCGTTCCAGCTGAGAAAACTTAGGTGTGGTTTGTGTAATCTCAGATGGAACCCCAGGACCCTGAGTAAACCTACCAATAACCTGTGAGTCCTCCAGTAACGTAGGATTAGGACTTTTCTGTCCCATGACTGACTTCATTCATGGGGCTTATTAGCCTTTTACATTATTATCAGAGAAAAGAAAAACATACAAGAAGCCAAATTCTCTGCTATCTGCTTGCAGGAACTGTACTTGGACCAGCTGGGAGCCAGATGTCTTCCCCTCCCTGGGGTCTTCTAAGAATTCCTTTGAAACTCCATGAACAAATGAGTGAGATAGTGCAGATTGAAGAACGGGTGATCCCAGCCCTCTTGGGGACAAGGCTAATGAATAGACTCATGGACCCTAGAGTGAAGGAAACCTCCAATGGGAAAGGAGAACATTAAGCAGGCCCAGACATGTCAGAATTCTGGGTTCACTTCTCTGTTCAACCTTCACAACTTTGAGTTTGTTTTACTGGAGCCTAAGTCTTCTCCATAGAATGGGGCAATGCAAGCCAACCTGTATAAGAGCACCTAATCCCATCTCTGTCACTTAGATGATCAGTTAGTAATTCACTCAGCCCCTCCAACTTCAGTTCATGGAAGGAACAATAATTTCTAGTAAGGATTTCAGGCAGTGATTCCTGAGAACTTCAACCACAGTATCCATCCACCAAACTAGGTTATCAATTCCTACTCCTCTCCTCCTCTGTTTTAACTCGGGAACACAATTTTTGAGATTGCTTCATTCCTGAGATTCTCAAATCCTACTCTCAATTCTCTGTAGTGATCACTTCTCTGTGCTATGAAGATATTCAGGTTTTCATGAAGAGACATCACAGGTTCAGACTGGGCTAGGCCTGCCCTGAACTTCACAGTCCTCCACATCCAAATCACACCACAGCACAACCCACAGATGGACTGTCCCCAGGGCATGATTGTTTTAGCTTCTGCTTGAAAACAGAAGTGGCTTATTACTGGCCTCTTTTTTCCGTGCTGAAAGAATTTGTGAACTTTCTCAGATGAGAAAACTGGGAACCTTACAAGGAAAGGTGTGGTAGAGGCCCAAGGCTGGTCTTAACAACCATCCACCCACACTGGGAAATCCAGGCGTGGATGCCTGCGAGACTCTCTCCTACACAGTAACAGGAGCTCAGTTCTTTTCACCTGTTGAGGGATCTGTGAGAAGTTTCTTCATTTCTGTCAGATGAACTGTCAAGCGGCCCCCAGGAGGCCCCTAGTGACCCTGCAATGCATAATGTCAGTCTCTGGAGAGTGGAGTTACCCACCCCTGTGCGTGTTGTCTGCCCCATGGAAACCAGGAGTCACGAAGCTTTCCCTGAAGCCTCACAGGTGGCAGAGAGGAAGCTGACAGCAATCAGGTGTCTGAGGCCTCGCAGCACCATGTCATTCAGTGACTCATGCTCAAGTCTGAGCACATCTGGAGACAGTTCTGTTGATGAGGTTGCTTAAGGAAGGCAGATGAATGGAATCAGTGCATCATGTGTGACTTGGAAGAGAGCCAACAATTCTTCTAAACCAACCTCCTCTTAGGGGCCGAGATTCTGGAAATCTCTACCACTCAGGTCCAAAGTCACCTCCCCAGGCCTCCACTGGTAACCACATCCCTCCCATTTCCCTTACAGGCCTCATTCTGCTTCCTTCTTTTCTCTCTCAGGAACTCTCCTCACTCCTCTCTAAGAGCCCTCATCCAGTCCTGTCTAGAGGCTAGGCCATAAGAGAATCCCACCCCATCCAACCAGTGCACAACAGACACTTCTCTATAGGAATATAAGCTCTGCCACTCATTGGCAGAAATACCACCAAATGCTCCGATTTTAGTGGTCATATGACACCCGGCTGTGGTTCCTGGTGGTGCTTCTGTCAGACAATGAATTGTGTCTTGTTTTCCTTTTGGAAGTTTGGGTCACTATACGTGTCTAGCCCTGGGGGCTCACAACAACCTCTCTCTCTTTCACCAAAGGATGGACCCTAGCCCTTTTCCTCTGTCCTCTAGATGGAGAATAACACCCCAAGGCATCACCCTCACAACCCTAGATTTCATTTCAGGGAGACTGAGGCCAAAAGAGTCTGAGGGATTTCCAGGGATCACAGAGCAGAAGCTTGACCCAACCACATCCCACCTCTGACTTCATCCATACAAAAGGTTGCTCAACCTGCAGAGTCTCCAGGTTCTATCCTGGCTATTTGGAAAAGAAGAAGCAATCTAGCAGTTGTTCTCTTGATTGAAAATTAACATAGTTTTCAGGGTGAGGAGTAAGTAAAAGGATCAAATATAAACTCACTTTGATCTCCTTTGAGTTCAGTTAGTAAATTTTTATTCTTGAACTAAAGATTGAACCATCCTTGTCTAAACAAACCACCAGAACACAAATGGACAGTCCTCAAGAGAGTCTGTTCACTTTTCTATCCAGTTTCAGGGCTACAGGGATGCCACAAGTCACTAGGAATTGACAGCCAAATATGAAGACAGAGAATGTTCACTGAAGTTACTACCTGTAAACCTGGGCTGAAGTGACCAGTACCATGTGACTAAGAAACCTAATCTCTTTGAGCCTTATGGTTCTTTTCTATAAAATGAGGATGAAAACTCATTCCAAAACTCAGGATAGTAGTGAGGGTTTATGAGATAATGTAGACAAAACACAAAGCCTCCTTTACAAACCATGCAAGCACTTACTTAGTTTACCCATTCTACCAACCTCATCCAAGTTTTTAACTATTAATTAGTAGCTTTGGGGTGTTTGTGTGGAGTGTATGTGCTGGTGATACTTGCTGCAAAGGGTGCAATGACCTCAACAAAACTGCAGTGCAGAAGATGGCCTTGCCTTAGAAACCCACACTTTCACCTTCCGATATCATCTCCCTTCTCAAGCACAAGTTGTGTGTGTGTGTGCCTCCAATGCCACCAACTATAAAATGCAAACCAGGGTAAGAGATCAAAGGGCTGGAGTGTATGCTCTAACAGTATGGGCCCAGAATTCCATCCCTAGTACCTCATGTCCCCCAAGTACCACTAAGCATAGCCATAGAGGCACTCCAAGTTTCAGTGATAATGTAATGATTTAGACCTCCAAAGGGTTGGTCCTGGTGGCTCCCAAGCTTTGATGTGCTAAGCCCCCATCACCAGCCTGAAATGTGAACTGACCCAGCCTGGTTGATCAGTATATCTTGAAGTAGCCCCCAGATCCCTTGAGAAGTACATAGGTAACGCTCCCTATCCGACACACACACAGATCATCCTTACTTCCTCATTTATTCTTATCACAAAATACAAAATATTAGATCTCATGAGTGTAGGGGGATTATTATCTATAGCAATGCCTTTCAAATGGTGTTTGGTAAAGCAAAAATAGGGTCCACTAACCAACTCATGAACCTGGCATCCTACAAAACATGCTCTGAGAAACACTCATACTGTTCCCATAGTCATGGGTATGAAGTTAACCTTCTCATCCTCACTGTATGCCAGATGTTACAGTGAGAGGTAATTTAGGAGCATAAAGAATGGCTTTATAAAGAAACTTTGGTACATATACACAATGGAATACTATGCAGCTATTATAAAAAATGAAGTTATGAAATTTGCCTATAAACATATTGACATGGAGAGGATTATGTTGAGTGAAATTATCCAGAAGGAAAAAACATAGAATGACTACATTTATTTGCATGATATAAATATATATGTATATATGTACACACACATACACATATATACATATATAAATATATATGTAATATATATGTATATACATAAATATATGTATATATGTACACACACATACATATAAATATATATATATATGTATATATGTGTGTACATATATACATATATATGTATATATCTGTACACACATACACACATATATGTATATATGTGTATATATGTGTGTATATGTGTATATATGTATATATATAATCATATTATATATATATGTATATATATAATATGATACCAATACTCAAGGTCAGGCAAAACATAGATCAGGAGGTCTTGTCAAAGGTGGAATCTATCACAAACATGTGGGAGTCAAGATTAGGTAAGACAGAGAAGAGAACAGTGTGCTAATAATTGTCCAAAGTGATAATACCAGCCTAGAACTGAGCATTGAATACAGGCAAAAAGATACACATGATAACCCTTAAATGTATGTATTGCAATCCACAGTGTATAAGAGAAAGAGAGAGGGGGGAGGGAGAGAGGAAGAGAGGGAGAGAGGAAAGAGATAAAGAACCTACCATAGAGGCAGGCTAGGGAAGGGAGTAGGGAATTGGGAATATTGGCGGTGGGAAATGGGCACTGGTGGAGGGATGGGTGCTGGAACACTGTATGACCGAAACCCAAACATGAACATCTTTTAATTCTATATCTCATGGTAGTATAATAAATTATTAAAAAAAAATAGCTGGGGCCGGAGCGATAGTCCAGCGGGTAGGGCGTTTGCCTTTCACCGTCAGGCCTGTGCCGCCCGGGTTCGATCCTGGCATCCCATATGGTACTCCGAGCACCACCAGGAGTAATTCCTGAGTGCAGAGCCAGGAGTAACCCCTGAGCATTGCCGGGTGTGACACAAAAAGAAAAAAAAAGAATATCTTTGGGGCCAGGGTGATAGTCCAGCAGGTAGGGCATTTGCCTTGCATGTGGCAGGCCCATGATGGCCTGAATTCGATCCCAAGCATCCCATATGGTCCCCCGAGCACCGCCAGGGAGTAATTCCTGAATATAGAGCCAGGAGAAACCCCTGAGCATTGCCGGGTACGGACCCAAAAAATCAAAAAAAAAAAAAAAGAATAGCTTTAAAGAGAAATTCCCTCTTTGCATCAAAAGACAAACTGGGAAAATACCAGACTTTAAGGACCTGCAGCTAGACTGTAATGATGCCAAATGAAGGTATAATTGGGAGGCTGCGTGAACTCCCCACAAAATGGGAGTTAGTATAGAAGTGGGACCCCCAAGAGAAGCTAACAGGTGAAGAATATGATATGGTTTTATTTATTTCTTCCTTCTCTTTTTATTCATTAAAAACATTTTAATAATACTTAACAGCAGGGAGAATATGTTAAAATCACAAGTGTTAAAGGTCTTATTTAGAACTGAACCTAAGTCAAAGACAAGGCAAAGATGCTGGGTACATAATATAAAGGAAAGACCCTCAAAAATCAAATACCTTAGAAATATCTATAATGAAAAACGCGGATCCCATCCATAACTTTCGACTTTTGTACAAGCTGCTGCCTCATCTGCTTTTCTTTTTCTTGAAATTTGGTCCATGCTCAGTGGTGATCAGATCTTACTCCTGACTCCATGCTCAGAGATCACTCCTGGCAAGGTGTTGAGAACCACATATAATGCTGAGATTTTAACCCAGGTTAGCCACATGCAAGTCAAGGCACTTTCCCACAGTACTATCTCTCTGGCCTCTGCTTTCTCATCTAAAACCTCTCTCATTCAGGTACTGGAAACCATCATATCACCCCACTATCTATTATCATCATCTACTATTTTTAATCAAATGCTATTATAAAGCCAAGTGTAATCCAAAGTTCCCTGTCTACCTTATCCTCTTAGCCCAGAACACCTCACTTGCCATCATCAAATAAAATGCTGTGTGTAAATATTATGAATAGGGCAGATTTTACTGAAGAAGGAAGGCAGGGGAAAATTATATAGCACATCCACAAAAAAAAAACCTACTCAAAGGGAGCTTAGGTTTGTTACTGTTGTTCATATATTAGCTTCCATTAGCCTTTTCTCTCCCAGGCTTTCTGTGAAGACCCTCTTTTTAAACTCCTAATTGGTGAATGTGGATGGGACTGTTAATCTAGTCTCCCAATGCTTTATCTCCCAATGCTCAGAAAAGCATAAATAGTGACAGGAATTGAGCAGGGTTAGCTGCGTGCAAATAAGTGCCTCCCCACATACTATATTTCAGAAGTAGCTTTGCCACTTCACTTGGAAAGGTCTAAACTGAGTCATGTTACTTGTCTAAAAGGCTCCATTTCATTCGAAAGAGTATGGGATGATGGCTATTTGCAGAAAGGAGAAGAGGGAATATGAAACACTTAGCATGGTGCCTGGCACTGAGCAGGCACACAATGAATTGCAGGAACAATGATTCAGAATGGAATTGAGAAGTGTCGGGACCCAGATGGTGACTGTTATACTAGGGTAGGAGAGACAGGTGCATGAGACATTATGTCTCAACATAGACTGGGGCTGCACTGGAGTGTAAGAAAGTGATGACAGGTCTCTGTTAAAAAGATTAAGTGCTTGGCCTTGCATGAAGCTTAGACTGCCAGTCACGATGTGGCTTGACAGCTGAGCATCCGGGACTGCTGTGAAAATAAGCCAGGTGTCTCACAGGGGGCCCGCCCTGGGGATAAAGGGGTTGAATTAATTAATTAAAATAATAGTTGTAGATCTGCTTGATGTTAAAGCAGATAAATGACAAGCGACCTAATTGGTGAATATGGATGGGACTGTTAATAAATGCCTTTTGAGTAAAGATTCCTAAAAATCTTAGAAGTCAAGGGTTGTTTAAATTTGGCTTGTCCATATGTGTGTTTCATGTGGCTTTATAGAGTGACTGGTGAGATACAAAGTTGGCATATCTTGCTCTGATTTTTCTGGTCACAAGTGACCAAGAACAGCCTGTTGTAATCCTTAACTCTTATAAAAGAGAACAAGTAGGAAATCTGATAGCTTGAATGTTAACTACTTATTACTTTATTCTAGGAAAACCCAGGTTATCAAAGTAAGCAAAAAATCAGAATTCGAACTTTTACTCTTAAAAATAAATGTTGGCCCCTATGAATTAGTCACTCAAGTTTAATATCTTGAAATGCGTATGAAAGGCAGACCTCTCTTCTCTGAGCCACAATTAAAACAGCACAATGAGTAGTTAAGTGCAGAGACTTGCCCAGTGCATATTAATTTTGCTTCCTTAAAAATTAGGTCTAAAATAAGCAATGTATGGAAGCAACCAGAGATTGAATCAGAAGATGTGATATATAGACCTAATATAATGGTTCCCATGACCTAATATAATGGTTTGAGGCTCTTTATGTTCCTGTAGCAAGCCGATGCCCCTGGCTCTACTGGCATGAGACAGGACATATGGAGATATTACTGTTGCCCGCTCTAGCAAATAGATGATCAACGGGAAGATCGTGATCGTGATCGTGATATATAGATAGGCACAGTAGAATGCTACCCAACTATTCAAACTAAGAAATCTTGTCATTTATAGCAGTTTGAATAAAACATGCATATTATGGACTAAATATAATAAGTGGATCTAGAATATTATACATTACAGACCTAGTGGGTGGGTCTAAAATATTACTTATGCTCAGCAAAATAAATACAAATATATGATTTCACGCCTACATGGTACATAAGGAAATAAAATCAATGAATGAACAAAATAGAATAGAAATCCCTTTCAGAAAATAACATTGGTGCTTACTCAATGTGAAAGAGCCCAGGGTAAGTGGAGCAAGTGAAACAGGACAATTGTGTAACCAAAGATAGCACTAGAGTTTCCATGGTAAATTGAATGCAGCATACACACATGTGGATCATAATGTTGCACACTTAACATTTATAAAGTGCTATAATGTGATATTACTTCAATTTTAGAAAGATATAAAGGTCACCAGCATGTTTATAAAATGGGCATTTATGTAGTGAAATAACTTTGAGGCAAAGCTTTAAGCTATGAATGAAGAGGAGAAAGAAAGACATGGAAATGATGTTGTTAAGAAAGGTGAGCCAGTAGCCATGCCACCAGCCCTTGTACAGGGAAATCTTCTGCAGAACCCAGAGTTAGGGAGATGTAATTACAGTCACCCTGTTCCTCACTCCCAGAAGTGAAATAGATGCTAGAGAACCCACAGCATGTTTTGTTTGCTTTTATCACTGTCTACTCAAAGGAGGAGGAGTCTCCAAGGGATCTCTCTAAGCTGATGCCCAGGACTGAAAGGAGCTGTATCATTCATAGTGAAGTGTATCACTGTATTACTGTCTTCCCATTGTTCATCGATTTGCTCGGGCGGGCACCAGTAACATCTCCATACGCCCCTGTCAAAAGCAAGTGTAGCCCAAGGGCATCTGCTTGCTCCAGGGACAGGAAGAGCCTCAAACCTTTCTTCAGGTCATGGAATTGAGGTCCATAATTGTTACTAGTTTTTGGCAAATCAAATAAAACACGGGTAGCTTGCCAGGCTCTGCCATATATGTGGTATACTCTCAGTAGAAGGCTCTCATCTCGAGCATTTACTGATGAAACTTAAAGAGGAAAGATCAGGTTTTCTCTTGGGTGGAGCTCTGAGGAACTATGGAGTCCGGATGTTGAGAATGACTGACCTCATGATGCGTGGGTTGCTCTGGCTTTTTGCTAGGCTTACTGGGATGACAGATACCAGTTAGAAACTGCCTAGAAATGTACAGTGTATAAATGTGAAAGATCCTGTGAAGGACCTGATCCTAAAATCAGTACTATCTAAGAATGTTGCATGGCCACAGTGAGGGTGCATACCAACAGAACTGTAGGTCTGGCGTGAGTCTCTCTTCCGGGGTAGGTGGCATGGAGGTGGAGGAAAGGGCAAAGGAGCCCAAATCTCCACTCCAAGTCTGGTTGCCTACCTTTATTTCACATTCAGAATCATCCAAAGGGACCAGTACAATTTTTGGTACTTTCCAAGGGGCAGTGATAACAAAGTTTCTGAGATTTTACAAGAATAAGGCAGGGAGTTCAAATTACACCCCAAAAATTGTTCCTCAAGGTCTTTAAAAGGCTTAAGAAACCAGGGTGATCTAGGAAGCCATTTCCTTAGTCCTTTGGGCCTCGGTCATACCATCAGTACAGTGGATGAGTCTGTGACATCCAGTTCCTTCTCCCAAGTAGCTCAAGAGAGGCCATGTAATAGCACCTCAGTCAGAGAACTTAACATCAGCCATTTTCATTTTCCCTCTCAAGAATGCAATAAAGGAATGGTAGAAGTAAACTAAAAAAAACAACTAATATAAAAGTGAATTCTGGACCACTATGGAATTTTCACTTTCCATCTTCATGGAAATGTGAGTGGGAAACATTTAGATCTGTTAGGGAAACAAAATCAGTAAATATCTAATAGAGAATTGGAGGAACAGCACTAGGGCCAAGGCACAGGCCACGTGCACACCTCAGATGCATTCGATCCCCAGTACTACATATGGTCCCCGAACACTGCCAGGAGTAAGCCCTGTGCATTGCTGGGTGTGGTCCAAACCACCCCAAATAAATTAGAATGCTTTACACACACACACACACACACACACACACACACACACACCGATGTTTTTGCCTCATTTTGGGGCTGAGAGGTGATTGGGCCTCCTCTAGGAGTTGAGGAGCTATTACTAGCTCTGTGTTCAGGAGTGACCCCTGGTAGTGCTCAAGGTACCATAAGTGGCATGGGGAATTTGATCCAGGATCACTGCTACATATCCACAGGAGAACAAGTGCTCACCTCCTGTATTATCTCTCCAGACCCAGACTCATTTTGTTTTCTTTTCTTTTCCCCTTTCTTTTTTGGGCCCCACCCTGTGCTCAAGGATCACTCTTGGAGGGGGCTTGGAGGATCATATGCAGTGACAAGGATCAACACAGGCCAGTGACATGCAAGGCAAGCAACCTATCAGCTGTGTTATCTCTACAGCCCCCTAGAAACCTAAAAAGCTTTATTTTTTTTAATTTACCATTTAACGAAAAGTTATTTTCAGGGGCCAGAGCCCCTGACATAGTGAAGTGTGCTGGGACAAAATAGACATGTGGAAACACACCACACCAAGACTTCAGCTTGAGCCCTGACATGCTTTCACCTTCAGAAGAACAGATTTCGAGAACTTCAGCATGACCCCCAGCCTCCAGCAAAGTCGGCTTAGTTTCTCAAAAAGGGCATTCTGCCTGTACCTTCTTGAGTGACCTGATAAATCAGCATAGATGTATTTTGTCAGCAAAGACCAGATTTTTTTTTCTAATTTGGTTTCTTCAGTTGTCTCCAAATTCCTGAAGTAGGTGCTGTAATTTTCAATTTAAAAGTTGGGAAAACTAGAACACAAAAAATGCCTTGTTCTTAGGGAATAGCTGCATAGTTTGGCAGAAAGGCCAGTTGCTGGGTTAATGTCCTTAGAACTGTGAGTAGCATGAAAGCAGTACAGACTTCAGCGTCAGCACGAATGATACCAGAGCCTGGGTTTGAACAGTAGATTCTCATCAGGAGCGATGTGACCTCTGTCAAGTTTCTTAACTTCCTCAATTTATTTCTTTGTGCATTACAAAACACTAATGCTTGTGCTGCGCTATAGAAATAGGGTTAAATGCTGAAATATATGCAAAGCAAGCACCCTGTTCCTCATGGCTATGAGTTCAGGAATTAGTCCTGAGGGAATTCAGGGAGTAAATATGGGATGATGGGTATCAAACCAAGGTCAGCCACATGCAAGACAAAGACTCTACCCACTGGTGCTCCTGCCCACCTGTCCCTGGAAATTTGAAACTGCTAAACATGACATATGAAGCTCACTGATTCCCCTGTGCTTTGTAGCATTGCTTGGCAGATTGATTGGTAGATCATCTCACCAATGAGGGCCAGATTGTAGAAATGAGTCTGAAAGTTCTCCTGTCCTGTTGGCAAGATGACAGAGAAAAGTGACTCATCCCAGTGGTGGTCTGGCTGGGGATATTACTGTTGATACAATTAGGAATGAGAAAGGTTCAGGTTGAACCTTTCTAACATGTGTAGAGAGACACCAAGTGTGTTGGTCACCTATTGAGGTTCTGTCATGAAGAATAAAAGGTTTGTGATTGGTAACACGAGCCAGGTCTGTAGCCAAGTCTGGCATCTTAAAGCTCCCAATGCAACCTGAAAACATGGAATTCATACAAATACTCTTGTGTGTAAAGTTCATCCTAATTCTGGCAACTTCATGGCTCGGTGACAGGAATGGGATGGAAAGTGTATATGGGATGGGAGTGTGGACAGAGATGATAGCAACTATCTGAGTTTAGACTATTGCTAATAGCTATCCAAATATGAGAAATCATGAGTTGCAAATATGGTGAAATTTAAATATAAGCTAGAATGAATGCCGTGAAATAACTAGCTTAGACAATAATTTTTTCTATTTTGATTTCTTCAGTTGTCTCCCTACGCCTGAAGAAGGTGTTACTGTAATTTTCAATTTATAAGTTGGGAAAACTAGAACACACACAATGCCTGTAAGTTGTGCCAGGTTACAAAACTGGTGGATGCCAAAAAACAGAATTTGAATCCAATTCCCTGGCTTCAGGCAGTCAAGCTTTGATGTTAAACTCTAATTGGAAACAAGGCAGACATAGTTGTAAACTGAGGTAACTTCACTAGGATCTGTTTTCACAAGCTCAGTCTTTCAACTATTTTTCCTTCTGTGGTTTCATTTACATCGTAGCAATGTTATTTCCTGCCTTACAGGTTGGTTCAAGTAGTAAGATGGGTACATAATGTGTGATTAGTGAATTCATTAAAAGTCAATTGATTTTGCTATTCTCAATAAAGAAAAGACTTGTGATTAAGAATATAGCATACTAGGAGGGAATATACAGGATAATAATAAAGAGGAACCAAGGGTGCTGCATAAAGACAGTGGTCACTGCCATACAGTATGAAAAACAGTGGGGATTGTCTTAATCTCGTGGCAGAGGCTTCTGATAATGACTGAAGCAACTGGGATTCTCAGAGGATTTCACTTGAGAGAGACAGGAGTGAGGCTGGCATTTAATTTTCCCATAGGTTCAGGCCATGGTATCCTATGAACATTTTATGTTTGTAGCTAAGTATTGTGGACTTCATAGATCTCCAATAACTCTGGTTTCTCTTTCTCCTTTTTTCAATCTCTCCCTCCATGGCAGTAGACATGGTAGAAATTACAATGAAAGCATTCTCTCATTTGGAAGAAAGCATGTCACAGTGATCAGATTTGACTCAATGCTTTGGCCTCTTTTAACCACACACACACACACACACACACACACACACACACAATTTTAATTTTAACATGAAAAATTGATGAGCTAAATATGCAGCATTGCCTGGGTCGATATCTACATTTCAAATGCATTTGCTCTCATTACTGAAAGACTCTCCACTTGGTGAACCATTAAGACAAAGCACTGCGTAAATTAGCAAAATCATGCCCATGGTAATCACTCTGCAGGGCTTGGTTGGTAAAGGAATGTTTCTGGAAAATGACCTTTCTAGGAAGGGGATACCTAGTAAATAGGAGAACATTGAATAATTATAAAAGTGGGGGAACATCTGGAATATCACTTGTATCACTTGTCTTCCCGTTGTTCATCAATTTGCTAGAGCAGACACCAGTAGCATCTCCATACAGCCTGTCTTGTGCTAGTGTAGCCCAAGGGCATCTGCTCACTCCAAGAACACATAGAGCTGTAAACCATTTATTCAGGTCATGGGAAGAGATCATTCAGGTCAGGGAGAGATTGGCTTTTCTCTTGGGTGGAGCTATGACAAGCTGTGGAGTCCAGATGTTGAAAATGGCTACCTTCATGGTGTGGGAGTTCCTCTGGTTTCTTGCGAGGCTCTATTGGAATGGTGGGCCAGGGCTAGAACCCACCTTCCCTCCCGGATGCCTTATGATCAGCTGACCACAGGGAGAGTCGGTAGCAGCTCTGTCCCGTCTATCTGTGTCTCTGGTTCAAGGAGACCTGAGCTTGAAATAGGCTTCTCTGTAGAGGGAGACTCTGATAATCTCAAGCAGGGCTTTAGATTGGCTTTTCTCTTGGGTGGAGCTCACAAGAGCTGTGGAGTCCGGATGTTTTCAACATCTGTAATATATTGGAGTGAAATAAAGGGACACCAGCAAAGGTCCTTTGTGTGTCATTAGCTGTGTGACCATTTATTAGACAAGAATCTATGAAGCACCTACAATGTGCCAGAGTTTGAAGCACTGAATATTTATTAGTGAATTTATGAAATAGTTGGGGCTTACATTCAGGCTATAGGAGTGGACTGTGTCCTTTTGTCAGCTACATATCAAAATCCTAAACCTGAAGGTGTTGGAGCAGGAGTCTGGTTAGGGCTCAAGATCCTGATCCTGGAGCAAGAGCTATCTGACCCACATAGGAAAAAAATTCAGATTTATATCAGAGAAATAGGATATAGAGCACGGTTTGTTAAGGACAAGTATGGTCTAAAAAATAAGAGTACAGATATACTCAATGAATGGGTAGCACGGTTTTTTATTTTTTTTATTTAAACATTGTGATTAACAAAGTACAAAGTTTTCCACAATACAGTTGTTAGAAAATTCATCATTCAACACCAATCCCACCACCAGTGTGCTCCTACCACCAAAGACCCTGATTTCCCACCCACCCCCCATGCTCATGTCTGCTCCCTTAACTCGTACTAATTATATTGATCATTACAGTCCATATATGGGAATGGTATTGATAAAGTCCTGACTTTTTTTCTGTTTTTTTATGTGTTTCACTGGTTTTACATAAAACAAACAATTCATTTAAAGCAAGAGTATAAGCACACTTTTTTTTTTCAATCCGGTCCAGGTATGCTGAACCAGAGACTCTCAGACATGGGACAGAGCTGCCTCTTGCTCTCCCCTGTGCCCAGCCGCTCATGAGGCGCCCAGGAGGCATGGCGGGTTCTAACCCTGGCCTGCCACCCCAGTAGAGCCTCACAACAAGCCAGACGACCCCCTACTCCATGGGGGCCGCCTTTTCCACATCCGGCCTTCCTCTCGTCACCACTCCACCCAGCAGACCAGACTATCACAGCCCGGCTCGCTGCGCAGTTCATCAATAAATGCTTTATATAGAGATGACTACAAGAGTATGCCACCCGCACAGCAAGCCTGGCAAGCTGCTTGTGCCGTACTTGATATGCCAAATACCAGTAACATTTATATTAGGTCATTCCCATGACCTAATATAATGGTTTGAGGCTCTTTATGTTCCTGCAGCAAGCGGATGCCTTTGAGTTCTACTAGCATGAAACAGGACATATGGAGATATTACTGGTGCCCACTCTAGCAAATAGATGATCAACGGGAAGATAGATAGTGATAGTGATAAGCACACACTGAGATAGTTGACAAATGCCAGAGAGTAGAGCTGTTTCACACCAATTTACTCCATGCATATAATAACCATATTTTGTGGTTATCATAAGAGGTTTTTATGGCAGTTAAAAACCGTGAGTAGGTGTGATTTTCCTATGCAACTGTGTTATAACGAGCATGTATGAAGCTGGAAGCCAGCCATGGATCATTTGGTACTCCATCTTGAATTTCCTTGCCTCTAACTGATCTTAAGCCCCTATGGGTCTTGGGCCTCCCTGTTCTCACCTTTTGAGGTGTTCAGCATCTGTAACACATTAGCTCCTTTCATATTAATCTTCCCAGTCTAGTATTTGAATATGTAAGAGAGACATGATCTAAGATGGAAGGGGGCATGATGTTGATATGCTAGAGGACATTGGATAAGCACAAAGATGTTTGTTTATGTGAACAGCATGATGTTGAATAGAATAGTAATTGTTCAGTTTTGCGGTGTCTGCACAATTGAATTATTTTCATGAGAGGCAAAGTTTTCTATTCCTTTCATCTAGTTCACTTGTATATAATGGACATTTACTATGACCTCTCTCCTGTCTTAAAGATATTTGGAGGTTGGGGATTTTGATAGGTAATTGTGATGACATTATTACATTAAGTCCTGAGTCCTGGATATCCGTGCTGAGATTAGTGTCCCTTTAAGAGGAGACACCAGAGTCTCTCTCTCTCTCTCTCTCTCTCTCTCTCTCTCTCTCTCTCTCTCTCTCTCTCTCTCTCTCTCTCCTTGAAAGTCAGGAAGAAAATACTTACTATTCCCTGTTTTGGTACTTTTCTTTGTTTTCAAATGTTCAGACTCTGTAATTGTGAGAAAATTAATTATTGTTACTCTGTCTATCGCATTGACCTATAATAGACATTGTATCAGCTTAGGAAAGATACATAAACTATATTTAACATGAATGGTATGAAAGCTACCCATATTGTATTTGATATGCCAAATACCAGTAACAATTATAGACCTCATTCCGGAATGGATTGAGGCTCTTTATGTTCCTGGAGCAAGCAGATGCCCTTGGGCTCTACTAGTATGAGACAGGACATATGGAGATGTTACTGGGGCCCGCTTGAGCAAATCGATGATGAACGGGAAGACAGTGATACAGTGATACAGTGGTATGAAAGCCAGTAGAAAGTATCATAGTAAAGAAGAATCAGTATATAGGAAATTATGGCTGTGGGAGATGAGGGAGGAACTGTGATTTTCAATAGAATACCAGCACAGAAAAGACCCTCATCCCATGACCCAGTGAGCTAAATCTTTGGTTTGTCATGGCACGAAGGTTAAAGTATAAACTTTGCAGGCCCAAGCAGCTTCTCACTCTCAACCCTAGCATTAAACCATCTGGTCTAGTTGTCTGAATACTTCTGGAAATTAACTTTTGACACTGTAAGCACTGCTTGGAGCACCCCACCCACCCCTTACTGCCACACATATAAAGATTGCTCTGGATAGGACATGTGTGATAAAAGTGGATAAAGGACAAAATGGCCTCTCAATATCTGTGTTGCAAACCATAATGCCCATGAGGATAGAAAGAAAGAGAGACAGACAAATAGATAAAGAGACAGAGAGAGAGAGAGAGAGGAGAGCCTGCCATAGAGACAAGCTGGGCTGGTGGTGGGGCCAGGGTGGTGGCAGTGGGATAGATACTGGGGACATTAGTGTTGGGTGGGAAATGTACACAGGTGAAACATGAGTGTTGAAGCAGTGTTTGACTGAAATCCATCAGGAACACCTTTCTAACTGTATGATCTCATGTTGATTCAATAAAAAAAGAAATCAATCATTCAAAAGTAAAAATAAATAAAGTAAATAAATATTTAAAAATTAAAGATAAAAAGCATGAGCTTATTGATTTTTAACTGTCAGTTCTGTCAGTTATATAGCTCTAAATCCCCGTTAGATACTAAGATTGTATATTGCAAGCTTTATCCAAGTTTGATCAGGTACCAGAACTATCTGGAGGACCTTTTAATCTCATTGTGCTAAATAACTACCAGAATTTCTGACCCAGATAAATCTGAGCTCAGTTAGAAAATGTGCTTGTCTCCCAAATTTCCAGCTGATACAGTCCTACAAGGCTGGGGGCCACACTGAGAACATTATTGTTAACTGATAAAGTTTGTTTCCATGGCCATACACTAGAAATGATCATAACTTTGTCAGAGGAATGTTGTTAGTGTCTATACACCCTAATTCTCAGCTAATGATGACCATTCCTGCTGGTGGTGTAATTCTTGTTAATAAAAGTTTAACAATACTACCTCAGTTTCCTCAGGTATTACTTGAAAACCTTCTGGAGAATAAATATGTCTGTGTCAAGATTCCATGGAGTTTTGATCACTTGTTCACTTGACATCCCATTGTTCATCAATTTGCTAGAGCAGGTGCCAGTAATATTTCCATTTGACCCTATCACGTGCCAGTGTAGCCCAATGGCATTTGATTGCTTCAGGAATCCAAAGAGCCTCAAACCATTCCTTCAGGGTTTTGACAAAGAAGTCTGACCATCTTGTAGGTGGGCGGCCACATCATGATCTTTTGACATCCCGTGGGATCCAGTCAGTAACGGCTCTAGTCCAGCGATCATCTCCAAATCGCATTACATGTCCAGCCCATCTGATTTTCGATGCCTAAGCAAACGAGACAGCGTCCCTGACTCTGGAACAGTGATGGTGGTCAGAGCTTCGATTCCTTCTCTCACTTGAGTGAGGCATGATATTCCAAGCATAGCTCTTTCAATTCCTCTTGGGGAGACCCGAATAGCATTTTCATCCTGCTTTCGTAGGGCCCAGGTCTCTGAGGCATATGTTAATGCAGGGAGAATGGTGGAGTTGAAGCGATGTGCCCAAAACTGGAGGTTCTTTGTCTTTTTAGCTATTTCTTTGATGCTTTTGAAGGCATTCCATGGAGTCTACTGTAAGGATTTCGTGGGGGAAGTCTCTGCAAGGTTGATGGAAATGATGCTAGTGCTGAATCTCAGTGGATAAGCATTACTAGGCTGACTGAGGACAGAAAGACTTAGATAGGGTTCTCAAAGCAGGCAACCAAATTTGCAAAAAGCCTGGCAAGGGAGCTGAAACATAGTATGACCTGGAGAGTTCAAGGTGTGAGGGAGGATTTACATCATGTGTGACAGAGCAAATTGGTTTTCTTCTAAGTTCTGAGCAGCCATGGATGGTTTTTGCAGGTGCGAGATAGTAACATACTCAGTTTGAGAGTGGTTTTCTGGAAGGATGTGGAGGAAAGGCTGAAATGGAATATGTGTGTCTGGGAGTTGGAAGACCGAAAAGACGGCCAGGCCAGGACCAGTGCTAAGACTGGGGTGGGTTGTACACAGGTCTAACATGTCTGTCTGTGATAGTGAGGACTTAAAATCAAACCATCTCTCAGCTCACAAACAGCTCTGGTAAAGCACTTGAACTGAGGTGGGAGAAAGTGATCCCTGCTCCATCTCCACAAAAGCCTGGTGACTTGAGCAGTCCACACACATGGACTTGAAATTGGCTTCTCTTGGAGAAGCCAGGTGGGGCTCTGATGAGCTGTGAAGTCCAGATGTTGAAAATGTCTGCCATCATGGTGCGGGGGTTCCTCTGGCTTCTTCTGAGGCTCTATTGGGGTGGTAGACCAGGGCCCGCCATTCCTCCTGGATGCTTCATGATCAGCCAAGCAAAGAGTGAGCCGGTAGCAGCTCTGCCCAGGGTATCTGTATCTCTGGTTCATGGCCTATCTTCCTTGCTGATTTTTAATAGTCTACCCTTCCAAAATTTTCTTTGGTGATGGATAACCTTTTTCTCTAATTTGTATTGAACTAGTGGTGATATCTTGACAGTTGGCTTAGCCCAGCTGAGTGTGGTAGCCTGGCTGTGGTAGCAGAGTTTGATTTCTCATGGGTATAGAGGCAAGAATTCTCAAGGTTAAGGTGTTATGGTAGATGAGCAACCGTTGGCTGTATTGTAACATAATGGAAGGAGGGGGAAAACAGAACCCTTTGATGTCTTTTTCCTTAATTCATTTATAGGGACTCTCCTTTTGTGATGTCACTTCCCAAAGCCTCACCTCCAAATGCATATGAATTGGGGGCAGGGCAGCAGAGTCACACAAGCGCCTAATAGCAGCAATGGTGACCCAAGAGAGTCTGAGGGAATTCATTCTAATTAGCAATTCCTGCAGCTAGAGAGAACAGTGGATAGGGTACATAGGAGGCCAGGTGTTAAGTATATTCAAAGTGAACCACATTTCTGTACCCTCCAGACCCCCAAACATACTGGACGAAGTCATGACAGAAATTGTGGCAGCCTGTTCCCCATGGAAGAGGGGTAGTTGCTGCCATGTTGGATTCCTCTGAGCTTGGCGTTTTCTGCTTTATCACAGTCCCCCTGCACCCTACTCTTCCTCATGCTACCTTGGTAACTTTGGCCCCTTTGCATTTTCTATTTAGTACTTACTGGCTTTGAGTTGGCAATATCTAAACTAGTGGCAAATGACACCCCAGAAAGAAACTTTAGTTCCTCCTCATTGTGAAGCACATGTCATGGTGTGGCGGCACAAGTAACATCCTGTCAAGTGAAAAGAGCGGCACAAGATCATTGTCTAAAGGTGGTTGAAATTGGAGTTCAAATAGGGTAAATCTCCCAGCAGAGTAATAAGAGAAGAGAAGGCAAGAGAATGCCAGGATTCAAATCCTAGTTGAGCAGCATCCAAACCCAAACCATATCCCCCCTTCTAAGTCTGAGCACTTGTTAATTCCCTCCTTGTCTGGCCCTCCCCAGCTCTTTTAATGTTGCACTTGAATGCTAACCCAGAAGGTCTCCTTCATTTGCATGTTAATTGATTGTGGTCTGAGAGTAGAGTCATTGGTTCCAGTGCGAAGTTGAAAGTAACATTTTTTTAAAGAAAGAAATTTTAAATAAACCCATGTGTCACTGGCTGGTTTCTCTTGGTGAAGGGAAAGCGAGGGAGAAATAATAAGTTACCTGCATGTTTGAGCATTACTGCTCAAACATGTGAAAGGCAGAAAACTGATCATACAGGGGCAGGAGCTCTGCTTTAGAACATTACAAACCCCTGTTTGTTTCTGAAATGACAAAGGAAATTATAACTAAAGAGGAGATGTGTATAATTAAACGTCAAAACAGTTTTTGAAAAATGGTTTTTAACTCTTCAAATATCCTGGCATCCAGAAAAAAAAAAGACACTCTCTAATGAAGCCTGTTCCAGCCCACAGTATCCTACGCAAATCTTTTTCAACAACAGAGCTGTGAAGATGACCCACCTCACTGGTTGGCTGCTCACATGCCCTCCCTGTCTATCACAATAGTCAAACACTAAACTTTGCCACAGCCAGGCTCTTTCATGCAGTACCTCATTCCACTCTTGACAATGTGATTTACTCCCATTATACAGATGAGAAAACTGAGGATAAGAAAGTAACCACCTGTTTCCAATCCCTCTTCTCAAGAATTTCTGTCATAGCTGCTACCAGTAACTTCCCACACAGATCCTTCAGGTCACCAGTGGGTGAAAGACAGAAGTGTAAAACTCTGAAGATGTCAATAGACTATGTTCAAATCTTGGTCCACCAGTTGTGGACAATGCAACACTTAACTTACTCTCCCTGAGATTCTTTGTCCTCTTTGTAGAACAGAAAATATGGACTTTATGGTTCCTAAAACATTAAATTCAGTGGTTGGAGAGATAATCCATGGGCTCTAACACTTGGCTGGCATATAGCAAGCCCAGGTTCCTCCCTGAACATAGCCTTAAATGAACCCCAAGTTTGGAAGGAAATAGTGCCAGTCCACTGCTGGAAGTGGCCTAAATCCCCGAGAGATAAGAGGAATAAATGAAATAATATGTATGAGTGCTTAACATTCAGTAGAATCTCGAAAGAGATGTGCATTCTCATTAATAACTTAAACTTTCTGCTTTTCTAGGTTTCCTTCAAGTGAAAGAAACTTTATATTTTCTAGTGGAGTGAGTGGCTTTGTCCATGTTATGAAGGCCCAGGTCTGTGGCCTTGGGTGGGCCTAAGTGATGTAAGGCCTGTACCTCAGGGCTGGGACTCAGTTATCTCTGAGGGAAATTGGACACTTGGTAACAGCAGGACTCTGGACATAGACCAAGTTCTTTTACCCATTGATACTTCAGTTTCTTTCTGATTTGTTTTAGGGGGCTACATTCACTATGCTTATGGTCTAATATTGGCTCTGCATTTACGGAGGGATGACTCCTGAGGACTCAGGGGATCATATGGCATGCCGGGTTCAAACTCAAATAGAGTGCATGCAAGACAAACAAGTGCCTTTCTTGTTCGTTTTTGGGAGGCCAAACTGGGTCAGCCTCAGGCAAAGCAAGCACCTTGACATTGTACGATCTTTAGAGCATTAAGACCTCACTTTCTTAAATCATTAAGGAAATCTGATCTTTATGATGGCTAAGATCAAATGAACTCCTCTTTAATAAAGAATAGGGAAACTTGTGGGGCCCAGTCAAAGATCCTCTCTGAAGAACACAAGCCCCAATTCATACCCCACACATAACTATAGATTCCCTGCCTTCTAGTCCACATACAAACCATCTCATCACCATGCAATACCATAAGGTTACAGGTACCCACTACATCATGGAAACTTCAGTTTGTTTCTGCTTTCCTGATCTTTTCAACTGAGAGTCTCCAAACCCCTTCTTTAATGAGTGGTAATGACTAAGTAGGTTCAACTAGAGTTATTGATTCTGTTTAGTGAACTTGTTAGGATCAGGAAGACAGACAGGGCCAGCATAGATGTATTCCAAGTTAACTACCAGGATGGGAAGCTCAAGATAGACAATCCTTAGAAAATACTCTTCCTCCATCGTCTTCTCCAGGGATTCTGTGCTCAAGAAAAGAGCCAAGAAATGTCTAGAGACTCTTCACATTCTGCAGTCTGTGCACCAAAATGGAAAGGAAGGAATGTTCCAATAAAGGTAGCTTCAGTAAAACTGTAGTCCCTCCAAATTTGGGACTGTGTCTTTTTCGTTTGAATATCACCAACATCTGAAACAAAGAAACGTGGAGAGGGGATGTTACAACTATTAGGGTGCATTTTAGCATATACCCCACCCAGATTTGATGTCTGTCTTCACATGCTTCCCAAACATCACTAGATGCAGCCATGGGCCCCTAGATCTGCAGGTGTGGCCCAAACATCCCAAATACCATACATCCCTTGGCCCTTGCATTAACCAAATGGCTCAGTTGACTTAAGAATTACCAGTGAAGCCCCAGGGTATCCTGAGCAAGCCTTGGAAACTAAAAAGACAAAAAGGTGATATAGGATAGAGGAATGTGACTCAAATGGTAGATTATATGCCTTAAATGTGTGAGGCCCTGGGTTCAATCCCCAGAATCATTTGGTCTAACAACTAACCAAAATATGACCCTCTGTGGTTTGAAAGCATTGACACTATAGATCAGATTCAGGTACCTGAAGAATTTAAAGAATCACCTTTTAAGTCAACACGAGGTTCTGAAAATTATTCTGAGATAGCATTGTCAAAATCAACAGACCCATGTGAATCAGAACCTGCTGGGTTGGACCTTGCAAATGAGTGTGTGTGTATGTGTGTGTTGTGTATCTGAGTGTATGTCTTACCCAAGCAATTGTGTAACTTGTCTTGGGCACTACGTCTCTGTTTTGTGAGTAGTGCGACACCGCATAGCAAGATTGTTCCAGATCATTACTCAGTTGTTTGACAACTCTGTGGTACTGGGTAAGTTATTTGCAACTAACCCAGAGTCACCTCATGGGTACAGGAAAGTGAAAGACCCTATAAACACAGGCATTGGGGGGATTAAGTTTTATCTTGCACAGAGAACACCTAGCCCAGTAGTGGGTACAAACTAAGCTTTCAAGAGTGAAGAGAATTGCTCATGGTAGAGAAATTCATGGGAGAGTCTTGTTACAGAGTTCCCAGTAAGCTGCGAGACTGTTAGTTCATAATTCCTACTTTAAGGATAAGAACATTGTTGCTGGTCATGGACGTAAGGCTATGAGATGGAGCTTATATGTCCATTCAGGCTTGCTCACTGCTTCAAGGGGCCATCCTCCTGCCTAATGCTTTGGTCCAACATGGAATGAAAACACAATACACAAACAGAACATGCAGTTCATATGGGTTGTGAGTTGAGGCAGACATGGGGGAGGAATGTCTGCTTATCCTGAAAGACCCCCTCCACCTAACCTCCTGGGACCTTGGAATGGACTTGATCACTCATGTTAAGTGGTGTGCTAACACCACTGGGCGTAGGTAAATAGCTTTATTAGATGAAGGGTCAAATGCAATAAAATGCTTGGAGGCTTTTAAGAAAACACTAGAAACATTTACCATCACTTTATTGACAATCTGGTTAATCAGCCGCCTGGACTAGAGTAATACTGCTGGGCTCATCAGCTTTGCTCTGAGCTTTCCCCTCCTACCTCCCTCTCCTGCACCCAGGGTATTAGATTTGTGCCTTCTAGCTTGATGGTTGCTCTCCCTTACATTAGAAGTAATGTCTTCTTCCAATGCGCAGGCTTTTTCAAAGACAGGGAAGTCATTCTTTTAAGTCGCTGTGCATCCAAAACTTTGCATATGTGTTGGCTGCTAATAGCACTAAAACACTTAATTCATAGAACAACTCTTCCTTTATAAGCTTACTTTCTTTAGCTTGTCCTCAAAAAATACTTTTATTCCTTCTTTTTTCTGTTCCTGCTTCTTCATCTTCACCTCAAAGGATGCATGACTCTCCCTTACAAAACAATCTAAGAATTTACAAAGGTGGAAACTCACAACCAAGCAAATCTGTATCTTGCTGGATTATTGGGTGATTCTTCCATCCCTACTGCCTGGAAATCAAGGGCATGTGACTATTAGTCAGAGCATTCTCCTGTTCCAAGTCTAAAATGTAGCCCTTTGACCATGGCAGTCATAATTTTCAGATATAGATTCAAATCCAAAGACAATTAAAAAGTAACTATTTAGTTCACTGTGATGACATGCTTGCCTTTGTTTCTCTGGGCCCTTTATTCTCACAGGTATAAAGGAATGAGAGCTCATGCAAAGCATTTGAGAGATCCAGGTTGGATCCCCCATATGTTATGGTCCTCTGAGCACCACTGGGAGTGACTGCCAAGCACAGGATAGTAGTAAGCCTCTCCCATCAGCAGTACCAGGAATACCTCCACACCAAAGAAGGAAAGGACAGAAGTCATCTCATAAATATATTGGATTTAAAAATAGCACCAGCCTCACAAGTAGTAATAAAACAATAACTCTAGAGAGTCTCCTCAAGATAAATAGTTCTAGATTTGTTTGTTTATTTGTTTCAGTTCAAGTACATTGTTGAAAATACAACATTTAATTCATAAACTATATCCTGAGTATTCAAGGAGGTAAGTACTGGACTAGACACTGTGACAGTTGTGGCAAGGATCACTGTCCTTATCTCAAGCTATTTGCTATCTATTAAATGTAGTAAGTACAAACTTACACTAAAACTCAGAGCCATTGTTGCTTTGGAAATTGAAGTGAGAAATCAACTTAGATGCAGAATAAAAGTCTAGATTGTTGTTTATAAGCACTCCTTTAGCTCAAAGAGGGCCATCCTTTCCCAAAACAAGGGATAGCCAATTTAAGTGGCTTTTTGGCCAAGTTGAGGTGAATGTATCACTCTAGTAGAAATTTTAAGTCTTGATATGTAATTCCCACTTTGCCATTTCCCTTCTTCCAGGAGCAGCTGGTAGTGGAGCTGAGCTATAGCTGACCAGCTGGATAGAAGCAGAAAATGAATCTTTAGATAAAGTAGGTCTCTGAGCTATTTAGCACACCCATTACTGCAGAGAAACATGATACATTGATAGATACAGAATCAACAAAAACATGACAATGTAGAGGAAACCACCTGAGCAAAGGATTGGAAGCTGCTGAGAGATGGCTGTTCTATGGAATTAAATTGTACAATATGTACTGGAAATGCATTGCATGACCAAAATCCACTTGGCCAAAGATGCGTACTTCAGGAGTTTCAGCCTTATTCCATTCTCATTCAGGAGCCATTCCATCATTTGGACCCTAAAAAGTGGTAGGATTAGAAATTCCTCCTCCAAATCAGAGGCTATCACAACCACCACCCTTTGATCCTTCAAAGAGCTGGAAAGGCTGCAAACTAGCAGTAAAAATATCATTGGCTTTGAAATTATTGGCAACATAACTCAGTGAACCCACAGCAGCAGAGCCCAGTTTAAAACCTCAGCCCAAAGTTATTTATGTGCATGCCCACAGTAGTCTAATTACTCTCTATCAAGTGCCATGTATCAAAATACCCTTCAAGATTATAACAGGTTTAATTAAATGCACAGTGAAATCCACTTAAGATGAACTAATTGGGTAGAACCTGATTTTCTTTCTCACTGCATCTGATAGACATGAGGACATTCCTGGGAAGGATACTCATCAAAGGAAGCCAAAGGAGTGCAGGGGTCAGGAGATGGTGCCCAGTTAACAGAAAACATGAGATTCCCCAAGGCAGGAGTGTGGAGCTGTGAGAATCAGGAGACAAATGCAGTGACAAGAAGTTTCTCCCGTCCTAGCTGAGGCATTATTCAAACCAACTGTTATTCTAGACTGTTCCAATTCTAAGGAAAACTCCAACCTTTTCTTTTAGGCTAAGTATACTGTAATCATTCTAGACTCCTTGTACTTTCCCCTCTCATCCACGACCTACTCTATCAGTCAATTCCATCACCCTGGTATTCAAAACTTAGGACATTTTTGAACAGTTCTCACCATCCTTCCCTGGTTCAAACCTCTACCTTAATTCACCTACATGACTGACAGCCTTCCATTCTCCCATACCCACGTATTCACAGTTAATATCAGCCTGGCTCCAACAGCAAACCTTAAAGCACAAGGCAGAGCACCCCTCTACCAAGACCACTCAAGGATTCGCATTCAAAATAAACCAATGAAAGGCCTAACAATTTTTACAAGCCTCTGTTTTGCTTCCTCCACATACACAGCAATCTCTTTTAATGGGCTAAATGTCAACCCCACCAGAAAAATGAAGAGAAAAGATGAACCAGACACTGACTAAACAAATACATACCGACAGTCAAAATGTATTTGTAAACATGCTATGCATCACTTGTTATCAGAGAATTGCAAATCAAATTAATAAGAGATTACCTCATACTAGTGAGTTTGGTACACACCACAAAGAAAGAAAATAACCAGTGTTGACATGCATATGGGGTGGGGGGGGGAATGTACCCTCATCACTGAAGATGAGAATGCTGGCTGGTTCAGCCTTTTGGGAAAAAAAATATGGACACTTCTTAAAAAAAATTAATCAACCTTCAATATGACCCAGAAATACCACTTCTGGGCATCTACCCTAAGAACTCAGAAACTATTCATAAAACACAGTTGCACACCTATGTTCATATCAGCATTATTCACAATAGCCAAATTCCATAACCAACCCAAGAGCACTAGAACATATTAATGGATAAAGAAACCATGGTGCATGTATACAATGGAATACCACTCTGTGATAAGAAAAAGATAAAGTCATGAAATTTTGCATTACATGGATAGAACTAGAGAATAAAATCCTGGTACCAGTCAGAGGAGAGAAACAGATATAGGACAATCTTCATAATAAGGGACCAAAGAAATGGTTACAAGTAACAGGACTTAAGAACTGGATTACAGAACAGAAAGACCATGGTTGAGAGACTTTTGAGGGTACGGGTGGTGTCAAATTGGGGGTGGGGGCTGTGGGATCTTGGGACAAAGGTAGAGGGAAATGGACACAATGGTGGCGGATCTCATGTTAGAATGTTGTTTGCAAGAAACCCTATCATTGACAGTATTGTCAAATTATAAAACATAGTGAGCAAAATAAAATAAAATTGTTTTTAAATGGGCTAAAGATGCTTGCTCTTTCCTAAATGAGACAATTCCCAGCATTTTGGACAAATATTACTCTGGACTAGATAGCTCAGACACAACCTGGAAATGAACGTTTTGGTTCTCAGTTTTCAGTTCTGTCAGCAAAAGAAACACACAAGCTCAGGTGTTAGAGGACAGTATGACCACTGGTGAAATAGAAATTAAACTCCAAATTTCCAGAGAATCCAAAGAGAAGTTCCTAAGCTAGCCTATAAAAATTGATTTTCCTATCTTTAATTTTATTTCCAGTTGATTCTTCCAGCTGAAATACTCATTATAAGTTATACTTAAAAGCAAACATATTTGTTTATTTTCAGTTATACATAGCAGATTTTTCATGATCGTTCTAGGGTTTAGGTCAATCCCATTGCATTGTTTGTTTATGGGGACCATATCTGGTGGTGTTCAGGGATCACTATTAGGGGTGTTGGGACCAAACAATATCAAAGATCAAATCCAGCCCTCCTGCATGCAAAGCATGTGCTCCTGGCATTGATTCTTCTCTCCAGCTCTCTGTCACTGCCTTGCCTTTTTTAAGCAGAGTATTCTAGCACACCATGACACGCACATACTTCATGTTCCTAGAATATAAAATGGGGAACAGAAATTCTGTTGGGAAAACTTTATATAAACATGCAGAAGAATGCAATTGAATCAGTAGTTTATGCCTTGACAAATTAATAAAAGCACAAATCAAAACAGATTAAAGTCTTATATGTAATTCTTTATATTTAAAGAATATAATTATAATTTTAAAACTCTAGAAGAAAACATACAGGTAAAAGTTTCTTGATATTTTCCTTGGCAACCATTTTCAAATGTGATGCCAGGAGCTCAGGTGAAAATAAGCAAGTGAGACTACATCAAACTGAAAAATTCTGTACCCCAAAGGAACCATTAGCAAAATTAAAAGGAAATCTATGAAGTGGGAGAAAGTATTTGCAAAGTTTGTATTTGATGGTGGAATAGTATCCAAGAAACATATAACACAATAGCAAAATCTATATCACCATAGTATTGGGAATAATAATCCAATTTTAAAAGTGAGCAAAAACACCAGACCAGAGGCAAACATAGGGAGGGTCGTGGAGAGCTGTGGGCACTTTCGAGGTGTGGGGTGCACTAACTCTGTACCACAATACCACACGCTTTAATACAATTGTAGTCATGTTAACTAAACTAGAATTAAAAATAAATAAAGAAAAATTGGACAAAGAATCTAAATAGATATTGTCTGTCCTAAAGTAGACAAATTTATCAAAGGCTATCAAGTTTTAGTTATGTAATTAAGCTATTAAATAAACATAATAGTTTGCACTGTATTAAATAGCAGAAAGTTCTTAAAAGTGTATTTTAAAGGTACTCTCATCACCAAATATTAAGTGCAAAACACTGGCAACCTTGTGATAAGCTTGATATGTTCATTAGCTTGATATTATTATTAATAATATTTTTCCATTATTTTGATTTTTCGGGTCACACCCAGTAATACTCTGGGTTGCTCCTAATTCCGCACTCAGGAATTACTTCTAATGGTGCTCTGGGGTCAAATGGGATGCTGAGGATCAAACCTGGGTCACTTGTATGCAAGACAATTGCCCTACCTGCTGTTCTATCATTCCAGCCCCTAAGCTTGACTATGTTAATTATTTCAACAAATGCAGATCAAATCATTTCCATATCTTACAAGTTAAATATCACTATCACTATCTTCCCGTTCATCATCTATTTGCGAGAGCGGGCACCAGTAATATCTCCATATGTCCTGTCTCATGCTAGTAGAACCCAAAGGCATCCGCTTGCTCCAGGAACATAAAGAGCCTCAAACCATTATATTAGGTCATAGGGATGACCTAATATAATTGTTACTGGTATTTGGCATATCAAATACGACACTAGCAGCTTGCCAGGCTAGCCGTGCGGGTGGCATACTCTTGTAGTGACCTCTAAATAAAGCATTTATTGATGCACCGCGCGAGCCGGGCTGTGATAGTCTGGTCTGCTGGGTGGAGTGGTGACGAGAGGGAAGGCCAGATGTGGAAAAGGCGGCCCCCATGGAGTAGGGGAGGTCGTCTAGCTTGTTGTGAGGCTCTGCTGGGGTGGCAGGCCAGGGCTAGAACCCGCCATGCCTACCGGGAGCCTCATGAGTGGCTGGGCACAGGGAGAGCAAGTAGCAGTTCTGACCCATGTCTGAGAGTCTCTGGTTCAGCATACCTGGGCCAGATTGAAAAAAAAAAACTGCTGCAGAGTGGGTGTCGATGATCTGGGCTGTGATAGTCTGGTCTGCTGGATGGAGGTGTGACGAGAAAGAAGTCCAGATGTGTAAAATGGTGGCCCCAATGGAGTCAGGGGGGTCGAACTTAAATATATACATATATACAGTATTATTTTTATTCTCCTTTTTTTTTTTTTTTTGGTTATTGTTTATTTGTCTTGAGGTTACACCTGGTGGTGCTCAGGGATTACTCCTGGCTTTGCACTCAGGGATCACTCTTGGCAGGCTCAGGGAACCATATGTGATGCCAGGGATTGATCCCATATTGGCTACATGCAGGGCAAAAACATTAGCCCCTGTACTATCGCATAAGTCCCTGTATAGTATTATTTTTAAAAACATAAAACAAACCCAAAACAAGACAATACGTTCAGACCCAACCAACCAGAGCAAAAGGCTTTGTTTTCCAACATCCCTGATCATTCTCTATTCTGTCAGGACCTTATGAAGTGGCCAGACAGCACCTAGGGAAAGTATGCCAACTAGCTCCACCATTCAGATCACTCCTGGACAGCAGAAAAGGGACATGTGCCAGGCAAGCAACATTCCATATAGTCACCTACTCAGGGATGCCTGCATTGGAAAGCAGCCCCAGAGGAACTGGTAAATTGATTGACCTGGGCATCTGCCACACGGAGAATACTCTCAAGGTCAGGACTGGACCAAGAGGAGTCTGCCCCAGGCCTCACTAACCCCAAAGGAGCTGGGGTCACTGTGTCCTGCACTAATTTACTATATATTATAAATTAAAAACATATAATAAGTCCTTAGCAAAACCATGACTGCACCCCTAGCTGACAAGAGTGTGGGGCAGCTGGTATAGAAATAAAATGAAAACTTGGATTGAGTATCTGCTCATTCCAGGAAGAAATGTCCATGGCAGTGATCCATAATCTCAGCTCTTGGAAAGTCAGAGAGATGATGAAAATGCAACACCACAGCACAGTGTTTATTGAAATTCTTTTGAGGCCTACTGAGTGATCATTTGATCAGCTGACATCCCATTATTTATTGATTTGCTCCAGCAGGTTCCAGTAATGTTTCCATTTGTCCCTGTCACGTGCCAGTGTAGCCCAACGGCAAAGCTTGCTCCAGGAATACAAAGACCCTCAAACCATTCATTCAGGATCTTGATGAAGAAATCTGAACATCTTATATGTGGGCGGCCATGTGATCTTTTGATGTCCCATGGGATCCAGTCGGTAATGGCTCTAGTCCAGTGGTCATCTCCAAGTCGCATTACATGTCCAGCCCATCTGAATTTCAACACTTTGGCAAACAATACAGTGTCAAGGACTCGCGATCTTTGACGGAGGTTGGAACTCCGGATTCCTTCTCTCACTTGAATGAGGCCTGATATTGCAGGCATAGCTCTTTCGATTTCTTTTGGGAGATCCAAATAGCGTTCTCATCCTGCTTTCGTAGGTCCCAGGTCTCTGAGGCATATTTTAATGCAGGGAGAATGGTGGAGTTGAAGAGATATGCCCGAGCCAGATTTTCCCTGTCCTATTAGCTATTTCTTTGACGCTCTAGAAGGCGTTCCACGCCGTGTTTCACACCGCTCTCTTCCTACTGCACAACTCAGGTGCTAGGTTGTTTGTCATGTTGAGTTCTCAACCTAGGTATGCATAACTGCTGCTTTCAGAGATATTTGTTCCATTGAGAGTGAATGGAGCATCTGGAACTAGTTCATTTATCATGAATATTGTTTTCTTGAGATTCAGCTGTAGACCTATCTTTCCACATTCACATCGAAGTCAGCCAGCATTTGTGTCGCTTGGCTGTTATTAGAACCATGTCATTAGTGAAGCGGAGGTGGTATATGTTGCCAACTATCTATCTTCACTCCCATTCTTTTCCATTCTAATTGTCATATGATGTTCTTGAGGGTGGTGCTGAAGAGTTTTGGTGAAAAGTTATCACCCTGCGAACCCCTCTGTTGACATCAATGATCACTTGCTTGTAGAATTGTGAGATCCTGGTGGTGAATCTGTAATACGGCTCACAAAGGATCTTGATGTATTGGGTTTGAATGCCCTGTTTGGCTAGGGCTTTGATGACTGCTTCATTTTCAACAGAATCAAAGGCTTTCTTTAAATCAATGAACGTTAAACAGCAGCATCTTGAACTCCCTACAAATCTTAATGAGTTTGGTTACTGTGTGGATATGGTCTATTGTCCTTTTTGGAAGCCAGCTTGCTCACATAGTTGTCCTTCATCTAATGTTCTGCCAACATTAGATTAGTTCAGGATGATTCGAGTGAACAGCTTGTAGAAGACAGACAAAAGGCAGATGGGGAGATAGTTGCCAATGTTGTGGATGTGTCCCTCCTTGAACAGTAGAAATGCCCTGCCTTGTTTTCCATTGGCAGGGCACCTTGCATTCGGATAGGTAGCATGTGAAGATTCGAGCCAGTATATTGATGAGTACTGACTGAAGATTCTTCAGGTGATCGGGTCTAACTTTCTCTGGGCCAGGTACTGTTCATTTCTTTACCGATGAAATGACATGTAGCATTTCTGATGGGAAAACATTGGGAACGACATATCCATCCTGTGGAATTTGGTATGTGGGCAGGTAGATGTGGCTATCAAAGAGATCCAAGTAGATGTCATGGATAATCTTCTCCATTGCCTTTCTGGAAGATGTGATAGATCCCTCAGGACATCAGGAAGACAGTCATCTTGGTTTTTTTTTTTTTATTTTTTTAAGTATTTTATTATACCACCGTGAGATATACAAATAAAAAAGATATACAATTAAAAAGGTCATGTTTGGGTTTTGGTCATACAGTGTTTCAGCACCCGTCCCAGTTGGCAAAGGACAGACAGGCTTTCCAAATGCTTTTCCTGGCTTCTGCTGCATCGGCCACTATTGCTGCTCTTTTCTCTTTGAGATCTTCCTTTATCACTTCTCTGCATGCTTTGCGATGTTGTATGTCAGTTTATGGTTGCCTGAGGCTTGCACCTTGCCACATTGGCAATTAGCTTAAGAGTTTTTGAAGACAGGTGTCCTTTTTGCTTTCTCTCTCAGCGTTCCTCACACAATCAGGGAGGTGCTGACCCAGTCAGTTGATTTCTTCATCAATAACGTCAATGACGGCATCTTCCCATGTTGCAATGGTGCCATAGAACTCCCAGTTGGCTGCCATTCTGGGAGTTCTCTTCTTTAACATTGCAGCACTTTCTCTCTGTACCATGAAATAGAATTTTTTCATGAAGGGGATGGTGATCTGATCCTGCTTGCAATTTTGGTTTGACAGCGACATAAGTCAGGCAAAACCGTCTATTGAATAAGATGTGGTCAATTTCATTTTGAAACTGTCCACCAGGAGATTCCCATGTCCAACATTTAGATTCAGTATTATGGAACTGTGAGTTCCCAAGAATAGTCTTGGTCGACATGATGACTCAAATAGTCTCTCACCTTGGCCATTCCATTCTAAGCCATGGGTCCCGATGTGGATTTCTTCAGCAAATCTTCTCAGTCCTATCTTGGCATTAAAAACACTGACTATCGACCGTTACAGCCTTTTTGGGAAACAATATGGACAGTTCTCCAAAGACCAGAAATTGAACTCCCATTTGGGTCTGCCATACCATCCTGGAAATATACCCTGGGGAACAAAAAACACATAACAGAAGCACCATCCCCACATTTATGTTTGTAACAGCACTATTAACAATAGCCAGAATCTGGAAACAACCAGAGTGCCTGAGAATTGATAACTGGATAAAGAAACTTTGGTACATCTACACAATGGAATACTATGCAACTGTTAGGAAAAATGGAGCCATGGAATTTGCCTATAAATGGATGGACATAGAGAGGATCATGTTGAGTGAAATCAGCTAGAAGAAAAAGACAGATATAGAAAGACAGCATTTATTTGCATGATATATATATATATTATGATACTAATATCCAAGGTCAGACAAAACATGTATCAGGAGGTCTTTTCAAAATGGAATCTACCACAAGTGTCTGGGGTCGGAGATTGGGTGGGACAGAGAAAGGAACAGTGTGCTACCAATTGTAATACCAGACTAGAATTTAGTATTGAATACAGGTAAAAAGATATACATGATAGCCTCTAAATGTACGAATCTCAATCCACAGTGTGTAAGAGAAGGAAGAGAGAAAGAGAGAGAGAAAAAAAACAAAAGAGATTAAGAACTACATAGATTTTCTTCTTGTAAAGTTCTACCAGTGCCTGTTATATCCTGGATATTAACCCTTTATTAGATGAGTATTGGATGAATATTCTTTCCCATTCTGTGGACTGCTTTTGTATCTTAGTCACTGTTTCTTTTGAGGTGCAGAAGCATTTTAGTTTCATGTAGTCTCATATGTTTATCTTTTCTTCTAGTTGCTTTTGTTAGTGATGTTTCACCTTTGAAGATGTCTTTAGCTTCAATTTCGTGGAGGGTTTTTCCTATATTTTCTTCAGTGTACTTTATGGATTCAAGTCTGATATTGAGATCTTTAATCAATTTTGATCTGATTTTTGTGCATGGTGTTAGACACAGATCCAAATTCACTTTTTACATGTTGTTGCCCAGTTTTCCCAACACCAGTTGTTGAAGAGGCTTTCCTTACTCCATTTTAGACTCTGCACTTTTATCAAAGAATAAATGATCATGTGTTTGAGGTTGGGTGTCAGGATACTCAATTCTATTACATAGGTCCACAGGTCTATTTTTATTCCAATACCATGCTGTTTTAATTACTACTGCCCGAAAATCGATGACTGTATAAAGAAGCTTTGGTACATCTACACAATGGAATATTAGGCAGCTGTTAGGAAATATGAAGTTATAAAATTTGCCTATAAATGGATGGACATGGAGAAGATTATGTTGAGCGAAATTAGCCAGAAGGAGAGAGACAGATACAGAATGACTGCATTTATCTGCATAACATAAATATATATGTACATATTATGATACCAATATCCAAGGTCAAGTGAAACATATATCAGGAGGTCTTGTCAAAGGTGGAAATTATCACAAACGTGTGGGATTCAGAGGCTAGGCAAGACAGAAAATGGAACAGTGTGCTAACAATTGTCGAGGGTACTAATGCCAACCTAGAACTGAGCATTAAATAGAGGCAAAAAGATACACATGACAACCCTTTCATGTATGTTCTGTAATCCATAGTCTGGAGGGGAAGGAAAAGATAAAGAGAGAGAAAGGGAAAGAAATAAAGAACCTGCCATGGAGGAGGGCTGGGGGGGGGAGGGAACCGGGACGTTGGTGGTGGGAGATAGGCACTGGTTGAGGGATGGGTGCTGGAACACTGTATGACCAAAACCCAAATATGAACTTTTTAATTGTATATCTTTGTAATTGTAAAAATAAAAAATTTAAAAAAGAACTAGCCATAGAGGCAGGCTAGGGGCGAGGGAGGGAATCAGGGACATTGGTGGTGGGAAATGGGCACTGTCGAAGGGATTGGTGCTGAAACAATGTATGACCGAACCCAGACATGAATATCTTTGTAGTTGTTTCTCTCACGGTAGTATAATAAAATATTTTTTAAAAAAAGAAAGACAAAAAATCACCGTCTATGATCTTGTAGAAGGTGTGATTTTCTTTATAGAACTCCTCCAGTTCCATGTAGAATTTCTCAATTTCCTCTTCCTTGTATGTGGATGTTGATGCATAGACAACGAAGATAGAAATTGCCGGCAGTGAGCCATATTAATTCAAGTGTAATCATCCAATTCGGTTTGTTAGGCACTCAAATTTAATGTCATGGACAGGTTTGTGTTGACAAGGACACCGACACCACCGATGCCTCTTTCATCATATGTTCCGAGGAACAGTTCTTGTCTGGTGTCAAAAAACGGTATGATGTGACTGATGCCTTCTTGTCTCTGTCAGACCAATGATGTTGTACTTGATCTTGTGCACTTGCACCATCAATTCTCGATATATGCTTCTGATGCCAGAGTATGTGCATTGAAAATACAGTCATTTTAGTCCTTTGTTTTGTCAGCCTAGTTTGGCCCTGAGATTTTATCAGCCTCTCCTTGCTTGTCATTCTTAGCACTGCCATATTTAGGGCAACTCTTTCAGGGTCAGGGGATAAGATCAATTGTTTTTACTGGTTTTGGCATATCGAATATGCGATGGACAGCTTGCCAGGCTCTGCCCTGTTGGCGGGATACTCTCGGTTGCTTTCTGGGCTCTCTGAGAGGGGTGGGTGGAATACTCTTTGTAATTTACTGATGAACCAGGGAGCTGCTTGTAGTAGCTCTGTCCCATGTATCTTTGTCTCTGGTTCAAGCATACCTGGGCTTGAAATAGGTTTCTCTATAATGTGGGGCTCTGACAAGCTGGGAATGAGATCGGCTTTCTCTCTTAGGTGGAGCTCTGATGAGCTTGGAGTCTGGATGATGAAAAAGGCTGCCAATATGGTGAGGGGATTCCTCTGGATTTTTCTGAGACTCTCTGTTTCACTCCCTGTGCTCCACTGATCATGAGAGAGCTAGGAGGGAGAGTGACTTCTGGCCCTGGTCCCCCATGCCAATAGAGCCTCAGAAGAATACAGAGGCTTCTGAGTGGTTTGTTTTTTAATTATAAATCTGTAAAATCTGATAGAGATACAGAAATACTCCTGCACACTAGCAAATAGAGGCTTGAAAATATGTAAGCTTCTAGCAAACCCTGGTTTTATCCCCAGTACCGCACATGCTCCTACAAACACCCCAAGCAGAGATCAGTAGCCACTGAACCAGGAGTAAATCCTGAGCACAATTGGGTGCCCCCCAAAACATATAAACAAAAATCTAAATAGCAATAAGAGAGATAACCTATACACCTCTTAAGAGTCAGATACCTCATCAGGCACTTTTAAATGTGTGGTCAGGAAGCCATATAGCTTTTTCAGCTATCCTGGAATACTTAGGGATTGAATTGGGACTTACTGATAATTAATTATGGGGAGAACTTAGGCCAGGCATGTTCTGGACAAAGCAGAGCTCTGGCCCTGGCCTCAGGCAGGGTTTAGTGATCTTACCCAACACAAATGCTATTCTTTCTTCCCTTTTTTTCAAAGCAGACCTGAAGGCTCAAGGAGAAAAGAGGCCCAAGGCCACACTTTCAAGTCTGGGTGTCTCTTTATAAAAGTTTATGGAATAAAAATAATATAATTCAGAGTGACAAACATTCATGTAAGATGGCCAAAAAAATGCATTTAACGGGATAAGCAGGATGAAAGAAGCATCAAAGAGGTTGGGAATATTCATACTCTAGGAGTATTCACACTCTGTCTCAGAGGCTCTGTATGCTAAGAGAGGAAGAAAAATGTACTTGGAGAGGTAGTACAGATCATTTGCCTTGCATGCAACCAACTACAGTTTCATCCCTGACACTACATAGGGTCTGCTGAGCCAGAAGTGATCCCTGAGCACAGAGCCAGGAGTAAGCCCTAAGCACCACCACATGTGACACTAAGACAAAAAATCAAACCAAATAATAATAATAATATGGGGGTGGGAGAAAGAAAAAAAGGAGAGGAAATGGGCAAGTGCTGGATATATTAAGCACCAGCTAAAGCAAGCTCCTTCCACCTGGGGAGATGAAAGTAGAGGGCACTAACTTCAGTGGCCTGTTACTTAGCCTGTCCATTTCAGATCTCAGAGACAGAAAACTGGCTAGGCTTCACAGTGGGCAAGGCCCAGTGCAAAATAAAGATGTGGGGCCTTTGGTTTTAAGAATTATAAAAAAAATTCAGGGGACACAGAACATTAACCGAGCTTGGGTAATACACAGAGGACCCCGTGTGATTAGTCACATTTGTAGTCTGTAATAAGTGGAAGACTTTTTCCCAACTTAGTGAATTGAGCAAATTGAGGAGAAGCAGCCTGAAATGCTCCTTTGTCTCAGGTGTTGGTGTGGACACAGGAGGTGAACCTGCCCTCCAGTTTAGGGATGTGTGGAAGTCTGGAACATCTCTGATCATCACTTTGAAAAATACAACTCCTCAAAGCGCCTGCTTCCTTTCAGCCTGACCAATAAAGACAAATTTCAGACTCTTTTTCTAGTTCCTCTCCTCCTCTTCTGCCATTAGTTCATTCCTATTGTGAATGGTGTATCTTTTCATCTTGATATTTATGACTTCAAACAGACCTTTTATGAGCACCTTTCTATTCTCTTCTCTCTCCCTCCTTAAACATTGCATGATAAGTATTCTTATGGAAAAAGTATCAGGAAAGTGAATGGAACAGATTTTTCAGAAAGCCCATGCGGTGAGCTCTGCCTTTGATCCCAAAAAAGTCTGGGCTAGACTCAGATTCTCTCTGGATCTGAAACATACAAGCCAATAGGTATAAAACAGGACGAACCCACCCTTTACCTCCCAAGGAGAGAAATTTAGATTTTTCTTCATAGCCCATAGACAGTACCTAACATTCAGAGTCTTATGTATGCCAATCTTTGCCCATAAGCCCTTGCCTCTCTTCTGCTACTGCCTAAGCTCCAGCAGGCTCAAATCAAGTATGCATGTGTATTATTCTCTGCATTTAAGCTGTGTTTTTCTAAGTAGCCGCCGGGATTGTCCCATGGAAAGCAGAGATGTGGCCCTTGGATTTTCTCACACAGAGTCTTTAGTAACACAACCCGCTACAGTGATGGACAAATCCTGTTTATCAGTCAAGACTTGATTCAAATGTTTCTGCCTGGGTTTTCTGAGCCTTGTGCTAAAGCAATCACGTGCATCAAAGTGACTTAGACATTCCCTTCTGTTTACGATACTCTTCAGTAAAGTGATCACTTTCCCTTCTGAATCAGCACTTTCTCTAGAACTCCCTTCCCTCATTCTAGCATGCCTTTATCACTTAGAATTTACTACTAAAAATTATGGAGAACTCCAACTCACTCCTTTGACAGCAGTTAAAGGCTCTATTAGTCCTCAGCTGCCATTATAGCAGGTTCTTTCTTCACTCTGTATTGGTTTCACTGTGGGTTGTTTTCCTCGTGGAACCCAGTTGGCTACAGAAGTCTTATGTACAACAAATTTCTTTCCAGCCTCATAAACCTCATACCTCAGGCTTATATTTTCAATTTGCTCAACTTTCCACCCAAAAATACTCTATAATGAACTCCGCACTCCAACACACAATGCTAGTCCTTATAGTTGAGGGTAGGGCCCCATCAAAAATAATATCCCCATTATTAAGAAGGGATGAAATCTCCTCTTTCCCACCCAATTGAAATAATGGGTTCTGGTCAATAATAAAAACCACCTCCCTGTGGAGTGCAAGTTCATCATAAAAAGCATAATTCACCTTTCAGTTCTTCCCTTTCATCAACACATATATAGTATGTTATAGGCAATTAATAGGCCCTTAGACTTTTAAAAAATGCTAAGTATATTCTCCATATTAAAGGCCTTAAAATTCATATATTTAACAATAAGAAATAGTTGAACACTGACTATATGTCCGTGTCGGGGCGCCCGCCGGGTCCCCGACAGTGCCGGGAAGCGAAGTTCCCTTCTACCTCCGAAGTCGGCGAGGAACGGATGAAAACTCAGGAATCTGATGCAGTTTTAAAAGGCTTTACTTATCACAGGTTCAGGCATACAAATCAGCAAAAGGAAAACCCGATGCTTAGGATTCCAGGCTAGAACCCCAGCCACGTGTAGGCCAAGATGGCGACCACCACGTGCAAAGGCTTCCAAGGGGAATGCACGCTCACAAGGAGAGAGATCCCACAAGGAAGAAAGGGGGCGGAGAGCGGGAACCGCTAGTTTATATCCCTGTAACTCAGACCTTCCTCCCACTGTTATGGAAAGCAGGGAGGGTCCAATGCCCTTAGGTAATCCCTCCCTGCACCTCACCTAGGGCCTTTACTGTGCTAATGTTTTGAGCCGAAATCTGCTTAGGAATGCTTTTGTAGTGTAGAGAAGGGGGTTTCTGAGATGGCATGTCTCTGTACCTTGACCAACACCAATGCCAGTTAAATATTTCTCCAAGCCTTCACAAGTCTCCTCTACTTCATTGTAGTTTTATATTTTAGTTGCCTTTGAGTATATCAGGGAGCCATGCTTGTTTGCTTGGAAGCAAACAGCATTTCTCTCTGGTCTAATTACTTAGGTGTCCTACGTGGCCAGGCTAATATGTTGGTAAGATCTAGCTAGTCCCACGATGATTGTGATAGCATGGGAGAATATTTATACCAGCTAGTACAGCATACATGGTCGGATAAACTTCCACATTTAGACTACCCCCTTATCTACGGTGTGATTTGCGGGAGGCAATCCAGAGCAGATGCAGCGGCCCTTAGGAGTCCTGCAACATATCCGGGGATTAGAAATATAGCAGCCAACAATATCCCTGCTCTTATAGACTTTATACTGATATTCGAGCTCAACTTTACAAATAAACAAATGGAAAGTGAGGCGGTGTTGTTATGCATGAGCAAAATCAAGGACAAGTCAGAAGCTCAGAGAAAGTCACCTGGCCCAGCTGTTTGAGGGGTGAGGTGGGATTATGGAGCCTTCTACTAAAAGAGCTACTACCTGCATGAGTATGAAAGATTGGAGGTAATCCCCAGAGTAGTTTATGGAGGTAATCCCCAGAGTAGTCTCTGGCATGGGATATATTTTCAATAATGATTGATGCATAAATACATTGATATAAAAAATCCAAACCTTTTTCCTCAGAGAATGCAACTGAATTAATTAGGTCCTAATCACAGTGATCCACCCCAATGAAGTAGAGAATTGTTGCTTGAAAATAATCTGAAGATCACTCATTTTTTGGTTTGAAAATGCCTCATGATCCTTATACAACCTAATGTTTTGTCTAAGCTAATATTGAAAGGAGTTTGCATTTCCTGTCCCCAATGACTGGTGAGAAGCAGCCAGAAGTAACTTAAACGAAAGGAAAGAATCAATCTTGGAACCAAAGTGACGTGAGTAATAAATGAAGTGGATAGATCAGCTGGGAGTAACTGAAAGCTAACTGTTCAGGAAATCCCCAAAGCTTAATGAACTGCCTGTTATTGCCACAATTGTAATGTCAGATTAATTGTATCTACTTTATATAGGCTTGTAGAAATGAGAAGGAATTAAGTGCAGTCAGCACTAGTCCAACACTCCATATTTTCTCAAAATATTATACTCGTGTTTATATCATTGCCTATTGTTTGATGTCTATGGCTTGATAACTTTGTTACAGTACCCAAAATATCTTGCTTTCTCCTCTCCTTGCCTTTATCTCATCATACTCTCATCAATACATCATTTTGACCATAAGTTAAATATATATTCATTCTTCAAGTGCAATTTTCTCCCATACCTCCCAGCTAGTACATGCCCTTCTCTAAGCCATGCCTGACAAAAGCACCGAGCATACTGGACTCTAGTGCCCTGCATATGTCTGTCTCTCCCAATCTCCTCTGATTGGACATTTTTTCTTCCAATAGGGCTGTACTCAGTAATTCGGGGAATCAAGAAGAGCTGATTTCTGGGATTCTCTGTTCTTCTTAGTGCTCACAATTTGTAGTGCAGTAAAAAGGATCCAGCACGGCTGAATCCAGCAACACTACAACTGATAGAACTGATAGTACTCAAGGTCCACAGAGTGCTGGGATCAAACTCAGAGCCTTACACATGCTAGACATAAACTTTACCACTTGAGTTTTTGCCCCAACCCAGAGTGTGCAATTTTTTTTATCTTTATCTCCAGTTGCTAGCACATAGCCTATGAACAACACATTTGTTGAGTAAATGAAAGAATGAATGAATAAGTTACATACAATTATGTATACATAAAATATTATCACAGGAAGAGTCACAAAGTGAAGATCTCATTTTTGGGTATGGGCAATGGTTTCCTGGGATCACAGTATAAAAAGAAAACTGAAACAGAATAGAATCATGCATGGTGTCTCTGAGTCCCAAATGCCCAATGCAAGACTCTGCCATTACTCCTAGTTCTGCACTTCGAAGAAACTCCAAGGATTTGAATGCATTTGGATGAGTGTAGTGTATAATATGTCTTTACATAAAATCCACTCAAGAAACTATCTATGATGAAAGATGTGTGGAAATGCTTCATCTCTCATCAGACTGGATATTTGGAAGGCATTTCATTTCAGAACAACTTTCAGTAGAGTTTTCCCTGAGTTTTGCTAATCTAATTTGACTGTATAACTCCTCATCCTTACTGTTTATTTACTTCTGCTTTATCTGGACTTTTCTTAATAAATACTAGCATCTGCAGAGCAGAAGTTTAGTACCAAGGACCAAGTACAAAAATGAAACTTTTAGATGCCATTATTGTATCATTTTATTAAAGCGACAACCATAAATAGCATTTGGCTACTCCTTCACTCCCAATTTTAACTAAAATGAGGCAATAGAGATCCAAGAGGGCATAGAGCATTAATGTGCTGTGCCAGAAACTCTAAGGTTTCACCTTTAATTTGTTCCTGTTAATACCTTTACTGGACAAAACCCTGCCCTCGCATGCATGATGATGTTCAGAGTCAAGAACTCCAGTTCCAGGGTTCTGCCATAACTCCTGGCTGGACCCTGTTTCTGATGTCTCCATTACATGTTGTTCCTGGCTGACAGAGCCTTTTCTGTCGGTGACTCCTGCTCACCACTTTTCTTAGTGTCAGGCTTATACTCATGAGACAGTTCTTCAAAACATTTCTTGATGATGAGGGAAAAGGATTGCGTAAAGAATTCAGGCACCTTGGCTAGATGGCGTGTCGTCGTTTGGCAGGAAGGTGGTCCAAAATCCTGGAATCCATCCAGGAGCTTATGTGTAAAAGCTACCCAGATTCCTTCCATGCCCAGCTCCCTGCATTCCATCCTCCTCTTTGCTCCTCTCTCTCTCTCTCTACCATAGGGGTTTAGAAGCTGTCCAGACTCTCCAGCTCTGTCTTTCTCCTCAGAATGCCAGCCCCCTAATCAGTTAGACCTGATCAGTAAACTCCTGCCTCTGTTTAAATTCACCCCAGCACAAACTGGGCAGCTTGCCTTCTTCTAGAAGCTTAGGGCTGATAGCATCTTGAATCAAAGCTTACGCTATGTGTCAATGTAAGACTTGACCTCCCAACAGATTTCTGGCTACAAGATTTTATTTTATTCTCTTACGCATTAAGCTCCAAAATGAATGCCTTGAGTCAGTTGGACCATATTCAGGTTTTATTTTAATTTATTTTTTTTTGTGTTGAGGTCACACCAGTGATCATTGAGGAGTTACTCCTGTGGCTCTGCTCGGGGATTACTCAGGTAGCACTTGGGGACGCTATTCCTGGAATCTGGGAATCAAAATTAGTGGCTGCATGCAAAGCAAATGTGCTCTCACTATACTATTACACACAGCCCCCCCATATTTCAAATTTTAAAGGAAAACAGAACAAAATTCCAAGTGGGGCCAGTCCAGTGCTCTGTCATTACTGCTATTCATCTGTGTATCTTCCAAAGATAAAATGGAGACTCCGTGAATGACCAACAGGATATTTTATGATGACAAGATGGTATAATAAGACCTGTATCACGAGAGTTTTATCATGTACTTGGATCATACCTGGAAAGTGATGGTTAATGCAGACTAGTATTAGAACACAAACAAACAGCATTTTTTACAAGCACACAAGAACATCAGCTATCCCACTAAACAACCAGCAACATATGGCAGCTGGACACCCCAGAGGGCTCTCAATAGTCACCACAAGTGGAAGTCATGTAAATGAAAAGACTAGTACCTAGGACAGGAGACAGGTAGAAAGAGCAAAGTCAGAAGGGTGCCATAGTGGTAAGTGATTAAGAATTACTATTAATTTACACTTCTGGGCATTGCAACAGTCTTCTAAAAATTTTAGAATTTGACTCATCAGTTTTGATGATTTATCCATAAGCCTAATGAACATGCCTATTTTGTTTACAGCAAATATTACTTCCTCCAATGCATTCCTTCCTTATCAAGGTTCTAATAAGGCAGGATGACTTGAAACCCAGTATTTTTATTTCAATAGTTGTTTTGTTTGCAACAGCTCCTTCTGGAACTCCCATCCTTAAACTGTTTCCTTACTTGCTCAAAGTTTAGCATCATTGATAGCCTACTATAATACTCAATATAGAATCAGTAAATGAAAAGAATGAGTGCATTTTTTTAATTTTAAAAAAGACACACAACTATTTTGCTAATATTTTATTATACCATTGGCTAGAATATACAATTACAGATGGTCATGTTTGGGTTTTGGTCATGCATTGTTCCAGCACCACTCCCTCCATCTGCTTGTTTTCCACACAATGTCCCAAATTCCCTGCTGTCCCCTAGGAAGTGCCATAGAGGTTCTATCTCTTTTCTTTCTCTTTCTCTCTCTCTTTATTTATTCCTTCTCTCTTACACATTGTGAATTACAATGCCCCTTGTTTTAGAGTTATAACAATGCCTCATGACTATATTCAATGCTCAATTCTAGGCTGAAACATTATCATTTTCAAGCAATTTTGCTTACTGTTTCCTTCTCTGTCTTAGCTAACCTCAAACTGCCACATGTTTGTGGTATTCCACTATTGACAAGACATCCATGATCGTGTTTGCCTGACCTTGGACATTGCTATCATTATATATATAATCTATTCCTCTTGAACCCTGGTTATTAATTACTCTTTATACTAGACATATCATCAACAATATTTAAGCATATATGATATATGCCATAAGGGCGAGGTTAGCGATTATACCAATAGCCATATGTATCAGCAATATTTCTCTCTGGTATTGTTCACTTGATCACTTGATCGCGAATCCGTTATTCATCGATTTGTTCGGCGGGGCGCCAGTAACATTTCCATTGGACCCTATCACGTGCAATGTAGCCCAATGGCATCTGGTTGATTCAGGAATAAAGAGCCTCAAACTGTTCCTTCAGGGTGCTTGTAACAGGAAGTCTGACCATCTTTTGTGGGTGGCGGCCACGTGATCTTTGAATCCGTGGGATCCAGTGATAATAATAGCTCTAGTCAGCGGTTGTCTCCAAATGCATTACATGTCCAGCCCATCTGATTTTCGATGCCTTGGCAACGAGACAGCATCCTGATTCTGGAATAGCGACAGAGGTCAGAACTCCGGTTTCACCTTCTCTCGTGAAGTGAGCGTGATATTCAAGCATGGCTCTTTTCGTTCCTCTGGGAGGCCGGATAGCATTCTCATCTGCTTAGTGTGACCCAGGTCTCTGAGGCGTATATTAATGCAGGAGATTGGTGGAGTCAGGAGTGCCCGGAGCCGGAGGTTCTTTGTCCTTTAGCTATTTCTTCGATCCTTTGTGAGAAGGAATTCCATGCCTTCTCTCTTCCTCCTGCGCAGCTCAGGTTTTAGGTCATTCATCTTATTGATTTCTTAGGCCGGTTTACAACTGCTGCATTCAGAGATGTTTGTTCCCTTGAAGTGAATGGGGCCTCTGGAACCTAGTTCATTCTTCATGAACTGGTTTCGTTGAGTTCACGCTGACCTATCTTTTCACATTTTCGGTCAAAGTCGCTTAGCGGTGTGCGCACTTGCTAATGTTTGGTGTTATTAGAACGAATATGTCATCAACGAAGCGAGAAGTGGTATAGTTACCGACCATCTATTTCACTCCCATTCCTTCCCATTCTAATTTGGTGCATATGATAGTTCGGGGTTGCTGAGAAGTTTTGGTGAAATGGTATCACCCTGTCGAACCCCTCTTTTCACATCAATGATCACTTCTTT
>JAJIBD010025971.1:0-95937 GCA_021461705.1 Cryptotis parvus | reverse complement strand
AAAAAAAAAAATCCTATAGTTTAAAATCTGTGAATAATTGCCTATTTTTTTATCACTTGATCACTTGATCACTTGACATCCCGTTATTTATCGATTTGCTTGAGCAGGCTCTAGTAACATTTTCATTTTGACCCTCTCACATGACAGTCTAGCCCAATGGCATCTTCTTGCTTTAGGAATATGAAGAGCCTCAAACCGTTCAGGGTCTTAACAAAGAAGTCTGACCATCTTGTAGGTGGGCAGCTACGTGATTTTTTGATGTTCCGTGGAATCCAGTCAGTAATGGCTCTAGTCCAGTGGTCATCTCCAAATCGCATTGTATGTCCAGCCCATCTGATTTTCGAGCCTTGGCAAATGAGACAGTGTCCCTGACTCTGGATCGCGACAAAGGTCAGAACTCTGGATTCCTTCTCTCACTTGAGTGAGATGTTATATTCCAAGCATAGCTCTTTCGATTCCTCTTTGGGAGACCGAATAACATTCTCATCCTGCTTTCATAGGGCCCAGGTCTCTGAGGAGTATGTTAATGCAGAAGAACGGCGGAGTTGAAGAGATGTGCCAGGAGATGGAGGTTTTTTGTCCTTTTTGGCTATTTCTTCGATGCTCTTGAAGGCATTCCATGCTGCTCTCTTTCTCCTGTGCAGCTCAGGTTTTAGGCCATTCATCATGTTGATTTCTCTGCCTAGGTACACATAACTGCTGCATTCAGAGATGTTTGTTCCATTGAGAATGAATGGAGCTTCTGGAACTAGTTTATTTTTCATGAACATAGTTTAGCTGAGATTCAACTGTAGAACTATCTTTACACATTGCTGTCTAAGTCAGCCAACAATTGTGCCACTTGGCTAATGTTTGGTGTTAATATAACGATGTCATCAGCAAAGCAGAGGTGGTGTAGTTGCTGACCGTCTATCTTCACTCTCATTCCTACCCATTCTAATTGTCGCATGACATTCTCGAGGGTGGCGCTGAAGAGTTTTGGTGAAATGGTATCACCCTGACGAACCCCCTCTTTTGACATCAATGATCACTTCCTTGTAGAATGATGAGATCCTGGTGGTGAATCCATAATATAGCTCACGAAGGATCTTGATGTATTGGATTTGAATGCCCTGTTTGGCTAGGGCTTTGATGACTGCTTCAGTCTCCACAGAATCAAAGGCTTTCTTTAAATGAATGAACGTGAGGGGCCGGAGTGATAGTCCAGCAGGTAGGGCATTTGCCTTCCATGCAGCCAACCTGGGTTCGATCCTTGTCATCCCATATGGTCCCCAAGCACAGCCAGGAGTAGTTTCTGAGTGCAGAGCCAGGACTTACCCCTGAGCATCGCTGGGTGGATCCAAAAAGCAAAAAACAAACACACAAACAAAGAAATAGATTGATAAATAAATAAATAAATAAATAGGTAAATAAATAAATAAATGAACAAATGAGCGTGAGACAGAGCGGCATCTTGAACTCCCTACAAACCTCAATGAACTTGGTTACCGTGTGGATATGGTCTATTATGTTAAATCCTTTTCGGGAAGCTAGCTTGCTCACATGGTTGTCCTTCATCTAAGGTTCTGCCAACTATTCAGATGACTCGAGTGAACAGCTTGTAGATGATGAACAACAGGCAGATGGTGCGATAGTTGCCAATATCGTGGATGTCTCCCTTCTTGAACAGTAGAACTATCTTGCTGGTTTTCCATTGGGAGGGCACCTTACATTCAGACAGGTGGCATGTGAAGAGCCGAGCCAGTGTATTGATGAGTACTGAAGGCAGATTCTTCAGCTGTTCGGGTCTGACTTTGTCTGGGCCTGGTGTTGTTCCTTTCTTTACTGACGAAATGGCATGTCGGATTTCAGAAGGGAGAACGTTGGGAATGACATATCCATCCTGCAGAATTTGGTATGTGGGCAGGTGGACGTTGCTATCAAAGAGATCTGAGTAGAAGTCATGGATAATCTTCTCCATTGCCTTTCTGGAAGATGTGATCAATCCAACAGGGACGTTGGAGGGCAGTCATCTTGGTCTTAGAGTTGGTGAAGGATAGGCAGGTGTTGCAGAGGCTTTTCCTGTCTTCTTCTGCGTGAGGCCAGTATTCTGCTCTTCTCTCTTTTAGGTCTTCCTTTATCGCTTCTCTGCACTGCTTTACTTGCTTGGATGTTAGCATTTGGTTGCCTGAGGCTCGCGCCTTGCCACTTTGGCGAATGAGCTCAAGAGTTTTTGAAATCCACTGAAGATCTTTAGATCAGTACTAAATGAAGAAAACTCTTGTTCAAAAATGACATAGTTGTTATTCCAAAGACTTTGATTCCTTCCAGAAAATCTGTATTTGGGGATAGGGGTTGGGCCACATCAGCAGGGCTCAGGGACTGTATCTGGCTCTATACCCTATTCTGGGACTGGTCAGCTGCAAGCAAGGTTACCCCTGTAATATTTCCAGTCCCTGCAAGCCAATATAATCAGAAGTTAAAGAATGCAATATTTACTACTGTATCCAAGGGATTTCATATGAATTCTTTTGAGTCATGGAATCTATCTATTCTTGCCAATGTATATCACAGGCAAAAGCTTTATTATAAGATCTTGGAAGCCACAGATATAAAAAAAACAATAGAAGCACAATTTAGGCAATATCACCTTTCACTCCCAATTTAGGCAATATCACTGGCTTGTGATCTTAAAACATTTTGCTTTGCCTCACCCTAGGCATCTAAAGGCCACTTCTGCTATTTTTCTTTAAGTTTGTAGTTAAAGGAAACTACACCATCAACTTGAGGTTGTACTATAACCTCAATATGCAATATGAATCACAATGATTCATTGATTCTTTTAGCAAATCCCTACAGAACACTTAATTTCTGAATTGTGAAATTAAGTGTTCTGTAGGTATTTGCTAAAAGAAAATCTAGCTAGGTGCTGGAGTGAATGCTTGCCTTGCAAGGATCAAATTGGGTTCAATCCTTGGGATCCCAAGCCCCACGCAGAGTAATTCCAGAGTGCAAAACCAGGAAAATGCCTTGAGTAGATTGGGTGTGATCCTCTCCCATGCCCAAAAAGAAAACCTAGTCAATCTATATCGAGTTATTAGAATACAGAAAACATAAAACATTCAGCCAGATACAGTTATTTATTCAAACAAATATTTTCTGAAATAATTTTAATTATTTATCTAACGTATTGTTACAATATTCTCTGATATGTTTTAAACTATGACACATTTGAAGTTATTTTTTGATTCTCTTGAGCAATGATCATTATTGTTGTTAATATTATTTTATGATACTAAACCCATTGAGTGTCCAATAATTATAGAGTCAGTTATTATAGATCAGTAAAATTGAATAGCCCAAATGGGTTCTATCTCTATCACCTGTGAGTTAATTTAAAACTTCTTAAAGCTGTGACTTTTTAAAAAATATCTTTTAATTAAAGAAATCACTATAATATTCTCAGGAAAATATGCCTTGTCTTCTAGGAGCGTGAAATTGAAGGTTTCTTTTGGTTCTTCTTCATGTGGTGTCAATCTCACTTTTTCATATCCTATTTTATTCATATGAATTTTTCTTATTTTATGAAAGAATATTTTTTCTCTCCTCCCTCTCTTCGAGCTAGTTAGATTCTTTAAACAAAGTTTTTAATTATAATACGGTATGGTTGCATAGTGTTAAAGCTTATGGTATTGAGGTATAAAGTTACCACACCACCAAAGTGCCCAAGATCCCCACCATTCATTATGGCAACTCAGAAATGGTCTTCATTCCTTTCACTCTTCCTCCACTCTATGTTTATTAGTTTTAGATCATTTTTGTATATTAAGTCAATTTGGGTCCTGCCTTGGGTGCTGAGGATTTCTCTCCCCCTCCACTTTTAACTTGTGTGCAAGACTCTATGCAGTATTTTTCATGGAAGCTTTTGTGAGAAAGAACTGTGCTTGGTTTAGTATGGTCCTGTTTTAATACTCATTCTGTTGCTAGATCTGGTATAAACCAAATGAGCTCAGAACCATCACAGAAGCTATGAGATTCTGAAATCTGATGCCCAAAGGGGTGAAACAAAAGCCTATAGGTAGAATCTTCTCCGAGACCTTGGGATGGGCTGTAGGAGCAAGAATGTATTTATGATTATTAATGATTATGATTTATGAACCTATTTTCATTAGTTAGTAAGACCTATTATTTTATTTTATTATTATTAATTTTTTTTTTTTTTTGCTTTTTGGGTCACACCTGGCAATGCTCAGGGGTTTCTCCTGGCTCTGCATTCAGGAATTACTCCTGGTGGTGTTCAGGGGACCATATGGGATGCCGGGATGGAACCTGGGGCTGGCAGGGGCCGGCAGCGTGCAAGGTAAACGCCCTACCTGCTGGGCTATCGCTCGGCCCTATTTTACTTTTTTTTTAAAAATACTCAATTTATGAATTATAGGAGAATATTGGAGTCAAAGAGATGTGCCCGGAGATGTGCTCTGGAGCACATCTCCGGGCACATCACTTTGACTCCACCGTTCTCCCTGCATTAACATACGCCTCAGAGACCTGGGCCCTCTGAAAGCAGGATGAGAATGCTATTCGGGTCTCCCAAAGAGGAATCGAAAGAGCTATGCTTGGAATATCACGCCTTACTCAAGTGAGAGAAGGAATCCGGAGTTCTGACCTCCGTCACTACTCCAGAATCAGGGACGCTGTCTCGTTTGCCAAGGCATCGAAAATCAGATGAGCTGGACATGTAATGCGATTTGGAGACAACTGCTCGACTAGAGCCATTTCCGATTGGATCCCACGGGATGTCAAAAGATCACGTGGCCACCCACCTACAAGATGGTCAGACTTCCTTGTCAAGACCCTAAAGGAACGGTTTGAGGCTCTTCACATTCCTGAATCAACCAGATGCCATTGGGCTACATTGGCACGTAATAGGGTCCAATGGAAATGTTACTGGTGCCCGCTGGAGCAAATCGATGAATAACAGGATTCAATTGATCAAGTGAAGTGATCAGAGAATATTATTGAATTTTCTACTGTTTAAGTATGACTATATCTATGTTGAATTTAGGTCAGGTGTTTTTTGCAAGATATTTTATTTTAAATTATTGATTTTGGTCATATCGGTGGTACTCAGGGGTTACTCTGAACTCTATATTCAGAGTTCAATCCTGATGGTGCCTGGGGGACTATATGGGGCGTTAGGAGATCAAACTTGGGTTAGTCTTGTGCAAGGCAAGTTCCTTAGTCATTGTCTGTTTCTCTAGTCCCTATAAAATATTTTAAATTACTTATTCACTTTATGGTTATGCAATTAATTGGCTTGCATTATTTTTTCTTATATGTACTATGCTTTTCAGGACTTTTTCCACTTTAGTTATTTTCAAACAAAATAGCAAAATGCATCTCATAATTTTTAAATTAGACTACGTTCCTTAAGTGTCCCAATTTTTTCATGCCTTGCTTGTACCTTGGACATGTGACTTGGCTTGGCCAACAGGACATTGACTTTGTCCAACTAGGATGAGCATAGGAGTGAAAAAAAGCACTTGCTTATTTTTGCAACTTTTCTCGGCCTCCCACACCTCCTGGGGAAACCCATCAAGTCTAATCTGTATGAAATATGTGACTGAAATGTAGAGAAAGTTGAGTCTCTTAACATTCTAGAACAGCCAGATCCTTAGCCGAACCACCAATAGATATGTAATTAAACTCAATGAAAACAGTGAAGAAATATAACATTATCAGAATTATCCAGACATTTGTAAACATATAAGTGTCTTTTATATAGCAACTGAAAATTATCAAAATATCCTCAGTTGTTTTTCCTCTCTGAGCATCAAATGCTATTAAATTGTTTTTCATAGTATCATAGAGTTAGACACTCAGAAATATTTGTTTTGTCTGATCAATAGTTTCTATTACACATTTGCTTTCTAAGTTTTTATTAGGTAAGTTCTTTAACTTCTCTTACATTTATTTAATTTTTATGTATTTATAACTAGCAGCTAATAATAGTCCATGCTTCTTTTCATAAAACTTTGAGTTTTAAAAAAAAAAACCTTTGATAGTTTATCTTATTTTTACTTGTTCATATTTAACTAAAAATATTCAATTACTATTGATATGTGTTGGAACATAAAAAATATTTTGAATTCAATTCTCATTATCTCTCATAAACTGATTTTTAATAGGTAATAGAATCTTAAAGCATGTCATAAATTTTTGACATATAATTCTCTCTAAGATGGAAATATTATGTTTATGTATATATTTACTACTCCCAAAGATTAAACCCTAGACTCCTATATGCAGAGTACGTAAACCCTTTGTGCTATCTCCTTCACTGGAGAATTTTTTCTTTTTAAAACTTTATACAATTCTCTTTGTCACTTTGCTTGCAACATTAGGTAATAACAAGGGAGCTTTCCCCTTCAAATGTACTAAAATATTTATTGTCTTGAAATTATTTAGTTACTGACATCCTACTGATAAGAAAATTTTAAAAGTGCTTAGAGTAAAACCATCTACTGATGAAAAATATCTTGGGATTATTTTGTAAGTAGTTTGATTCTACAGAAATTTAATGAAGCTGTCTCATATACAAGGCATGATACCAGGTTCAGATCACATACATGAGAGATCAAAAAGGCTTCTGGGAGAAAGTGACATTTTTACTAACATCCACTTTGAAAATCCTGGTCTGATGTACTCCCAGACCAATTCGATAGGGAAAACAGTTCATTTAACACCTATAATTGACTCCAAGAGAAGTGATCCAGGTTTTGGTGTCAGGAAAAGTATTTTATTATGATTATTCAACAATGTGATCCCTTAGAGTTATGGGACCCACAACTACTATAAAGAAAGCAAAAGTATACGTTTTTTTAATGAACAGTTGTTCTAAGTGATAAAAATGTATTCTTCTAACCACTGTGTAAGATTGTCACTTGACAATACCACTCATGTCAATATACATGTTACCCTCATTTGCTAAATAAGTATTCACTAGATTGTCAACTGTTTCTTTTGCCCCAGCAGTTTTATTTTTGCATGCTATTGCCACATTTCATTTTATTCCTAATATGGTTCCATTGTTTCTGAGGTAGAATTTACACATTAAAGAATTGCCAAGCCCCTATTATCTTTGCTACTTTTCCATTTCTGGGCTTTTCTTATTCTTTCCTGTTATACACTGTCCTTCAGGACTAGCTTGTGTTCCGCAAATAAGCTTTCTGATGATAATGATCTTTATAAATATCTAATATACCTAGTATAATCACTCATCAACTTACTTATGATAGGATGGTGCTTCTATTTTTGCAAGCCCAAACATTAAGCCTAATAAATCTTGGTTTAAACCAAATTTTTTAGTAGTTTCTAATTAAATAAATTAAGGTACAAACCCACAGGTGTTTCATAGGTGATTAAATTTCAAAATGATTCTAAAATAAGAAACTTAAATGGATGTTTTTTACTTACTAGTAGGTGATTTCTAAAAATGACCATCATTTTACTTTTGTTTTTGATTTTCGGCCAAGCCTGATAATGCACAGGGGTTACTCCTAGCTATGCACTCAGGAATCATTCCTGGTGGTCCTCAGGAGTCCATATAGGATGAGGAGAATGGTGCCTTGGTTGGTCGTGTATAAGCAAACTTGTGCTTGGTCCGCAGCAAGCACCCTTCCTGATGTGCAATCACTCCAGCACTAAGTGTTCATCATTTTTTATGATGCCAGACAAATTAGAGCACACAAGGTGATCAGACCAAAAAGAATGTAAATATTACTTGACAGTTAGACATAGCATCAGTCTCACTCAGTTTTCATTTCTTTTATAAAAGCAAACATGATTTTGCAATTATTTGTTGTAAACTTGCTATACTCAGAATGTTTTGAAAATTTCTGTTATTGAGGTAATGTGCTTTATAATAGTGTTAACATCAATGTTTTAGGCATAGTATTTTATGCCTAAAACACCACACCCACTACCACTGACTGCATCACCATTGACTCTCTTATCTCCTCTTTCCCAACACCCACCCCCCACCCCAAAGCTCAGCTCCCCAACTCCAATCATGTGATGATATCAATCAATGCACAAACTTCTTTTGGCAAGATTCTGATAGCACATTTAAAAAGTAAATGTGATATATTACATTTACTGGGTGAAAACACAGGCTATGAGGAAAACAATTGTCTGTAAAACTTACCAAGTTTGATGAATGTGAGTCAAATTCATTCTGCTTTGCTCTGGCTAATAGCTTTGCATAGATGAGTATTCTTAATACTTTAAGCATAATAGTGTTCCTGAAATGGACTATCGCTGGTCTTACTCCTGGCAGTGCCTAGGATGGAACAAGGATCAGCTGTACTCAGGGTAAGCACTGTAACCCTTGTAGTATCTCTCTGATCACAAATCCCAGTCTTAAATAGTTTATATTTTCATTTACACTGATGCTTTTCACTTTTACTATTTTCCCCCGATTTTTATTTAGACACCAGGATCCACAATGCTTTTAGCAATAAAGTCCAGGCACACAATGTTTAATCACCACACCCACCACCAGAGTATTAACCTTCCTCCTCCAATATCTCAAGGTTCCCTCCTCCCATCCCTCCATCCTCTACCCATTATTCCACCCTTTTGATAAATTTGATCCTGTTGGTAAACTCCATTCTGTAGTTTGATTTTTGGGGTTTGTTGTCATCAGCTATGTGTTATTTTCACATTTTTTATAATCCACATAAGACATCATTTTGTATTAGTCCCTCTTTCGGTTTTACTTAGCATGAGAACTTCTAGTTGTATCCACTTAGCAGTGAATCCCATGAATTCTCATTTTCTTATAGCTGTGTAGTATTTCATTGTATGTGTGTGTGTGTGTGTTTGTGTGTGTCCACATTTCTTTATCCACTTACCTATTTTGAGGCACTTAGGTTGTATACAGATTTGGCTTACTTTGAATAGTTCTACAGCAAACATCTGAGAGCAATTGTCTTTTTCTGAACTAAGTTTTTTTTGACTCTTGGGGTAAAGGCCAAGTAGTGAAATCGCTGGGTCATAAAGATGCTCAATTTTTAATCCTTTGAGAAGTTTTCATGCTGTTTTCCATCAATGCTGAACCAGAAACTATCCCACTAACTGCGGATAAATTGTTTTTAATCTCAAAATCCTGGTAAAAATGGGTGAGTCCTTCCCTCTTCACGCTTCCTAACCCTCCCCACCCACCATGTTGATGTTTTGTAAAGAAACTTTTTTTTAATTTCAAATCCCTGATGTGTTTCTGAATATACAAAATTCAAACAAAATAAGACTAACATAAAATGGAATTTTCTTTTACAGTCTGTATAAAATTATATAGGACATACAGTTCTAGAATATCTGTTAAAAACCCAGTGACTCAATTATTTGTTCTTTTTCCTTGATACACTTTAGGGTGTATTTTACTTATTTTTATTTAGTTTTGCAGGACTCGGACACATGGGGAAGAGCTGCTACTGACTCTCACTGTGCTCAGCTGATCATGAGGCTCCCGGGAGGGAAGGCGAGTTCCAGCCCTGGCCTGCCATCCCAATAGAGCCTCCCAAGAAGCCAGAGGAACCCCCACACCATGAGGGGCCGCCGTTTTCAATATCAGGATTCCACAGCTCATCAGAGCTCCACCCAAGAGAAAAGCTGATTCTCCCCGTTGCACGTGGTTTATCAGTAAATGCACTAGATGAGAGCCTGCTGCTGAGAGTATACCACCTGCACGGCAGAGCCTGGCAAGCTACCCATGTCGTATTTGATATGCCAAAAACCAGTAACAATTATACACCTCATTCCCATGACCTAAAGCAATGGTTTGAGGCTCTTCATGTTCCTGGAGCAAGCAGATGCCCTTTTTTCCCCCCCTTAAATATTTGATTATACCACTGTGAGATATACAATTACAACATTGTTCATGTTTAGAGGTTTTGGTCACATAGTGTTCCAGCACCCTGTCCTCCACCAGTGCCCATTTCCCACCACCAATGTCCCAAATTCCATCCCCCTCCCATAGTCTGCCTAAAGGGCAGGTTCTTTATCTCTTTTCTCTCTCCCTCTCTCTTTTCCTTCTCTTACACATTGTGGGTTGCACTACATACATTTAGAGGCCATCTTGTGCATTTTTTTTGCCTGTATTTAATGCTCAGTTCTAGGTTGGTATTAGCCCTTTTGACATTTATTCACACATGTTCCCTTCTCTGTCTTACCTACCTCTGACTCCCACACTTTTGTGGTAATGACCACCTGATATATTTATATCATGCAAATAAATGCAGTCATTCTATATCTCTCTCTTTCCTTCTGACTATTTTCAGTCAACATGATCCTTTCCATGTCCATCCATTTATAGGCAATTTCATAACTTCATTTTTCCTAACAGCTGCATAGTATTCCATTGTGTAGATGTACCACAGTTTCTTTATCCAGTCATCAGTTCTCGGGCATGCTGGTTGTTTCCAGGTTCTGGCTATTGTGAATAGTGCTGCTATGAAAATAAAAGTGTGGATGGGGTTTCTGCTGTGTGTTTTTGGCTTTCCAGGGTATATTCCCAGGAATGGTATGGCTGGGTCAAAAGGGAGGTCAATTTCTAGTCTTTGGAGGAATGTCCATATTGTTTTCCAGAAAGGTTGTACAAGTCGACATTCCCACCAACAATGTATGTGAGTCCCCTTTTCCCGCATCCGCGCCAGCATTTGTTGCTTTTACCCTTTTGGATATGGGCCAGTCTCTGTGGTGTGAGGTGATATCTCATTGTTGTTTTGATTTGCAGCAGATGCCCTTTTAAGGGCTACACTAGCATGTGACAGGATGTATAGAGATATTATTGGTGCCTGCTCGAGCAAATTGATGAACGACAGGAAGACAAGTGATACAGTGATAGTTTTGCAGTGTCAGGGATTTAACAGAAAGTAGATTTACAGTTGTTAAATTCTTGTATTTTTACATTAGTATTTCTAGATGGGCACTAACAAAAAATGTTTCATGTGGTACTGGAGAGTGAGTTGGAGCACAGAACTGAGTTTAGTCAGGGAAGAGGGTTTGGATGTGGAGGGTTCTTAACATACTGGTGAACAGAAGCAGGCACTATGGTAAGAGTAACGGAGTTGGAATGATCTATGCATGAAACTATCATTAACAATATTGGAGATCATAGTATTTCAAATAGATGGGAGGAAAAAACTAAATAAATTATACTAAAATTTTAAAAAAATATTTCATGTGGTCAGAGACAGTAAAAAGGAAAAAGGTGCCGCCTACCTTGTATACAGTGATGCTGGTTTGTTCAATCCTGGCATCACCAGAAATGATCCCTGAGCACAGAGCCAGAAGTAAGCCCCCACCACTGACCCTCAAATAACTTTGGAGAGTTACTTGAACCATTCAATAACAATGAAATTTGGAATCTTAATGAAGTAATGAATTAATACAGCCATCTCTTCTATATCATTTCGACTTGTACAGAGTCAGTTATGCATACAGAGTATCTGGTCACTCTCAGTTGATATATGAACTTCATCAAACTGAATCACTATTTTATTATTATTTTGAGCAAATTTACCTTTTGTAGGGCACAGAGCGATGATACAGTAGGTAGGGCTTTTGCCTTTCACATGGCTCTTCCAGGTTCAATTCCTGGCATTCCAGATGATCCCCAAGCACCGCTAGGAATGATTCATGAGTGCAAAGCTAGGAATAATCCTTAAGAACTGCTGGGTGTGACCCAGAATGCAACAAAAACAATAAAACCCCCAAAATAAATTTACCCTTTGTGTTAAATATGATTGGTGATTTTGCAATATTCAGAATCATTGTGAAAGAGAGAAAAAAAAATTCCAGTCTGCTCTTTACATATTGCATTTTATCCAATGAAGAAAAGAGGGTATTCCAGAATAAACACAGCCATATGCTAGAAAGACATATGAGGAAGTGAAATATCAAATTCTCTATTTTAAGAGTTTTTCAGTAAAATTTATCACTAGGTTTTAAAACAGAACACTGGCAGAGAAAATGAAAAAAAAAGGACTTTTCCATGTAATTGTTTTCTGCTTTATTGGTGACATAGAAGTGCCTTACTGGAATTGTCTATTGATTTTATTGATTTTCAATACTAAATTAGAAATGCTAAAACTGAACAACTCTGCTTTAAGTGATCATATATTGGATGCCAATTATCAGAGTATATGGACTGTGTTAAATAACTGCATGAAGAAGATAATGTTTCCTATCTGAAAATTGAATTATATTTATTTGTTCATTTATTTACTTATTCAGTCTTTACTTTTTCAGCTTTTACTCTGTGTCAGGCTTTTTGTTAGGTATGGAGCACTGGAAGATGAATAAAAAATATTTTTTCTCAAGGAGATCAAATATTCCAACCCTAGCCACTCTATATCCAAAGGACTTTGCCAAATGTCAAGTGAAAAAGTTACCATAACTCCAATTATCCATAAAGAACAACTCATTGTTATTCCTACAACTTGTCTGGCTTAATCAGCACTCAAGTCTTAAAACTGTCAGGCAATATTAATTTCAGTGAGATCTGAAAGGAGCACAGACCCAGAAATCTTGCTTGAATATAAAGAAACCCCTGTGTTTTGCTACTCCACTGTTGGAAAAAGCTTTGTTATTGTTGGAAAATGTATTAACCTCATAGAAAACAAATGTCTATTGCCGTCATGAAGCCATACAGGATTTTCCATTAATACCCATTTTGGACCATTAATAAAATTAAGAGGAAAAAGGACAGAGGTAAGTGGAAGAAAGCTGGGTTTTCACTTTCTGGTTCACGAAAGTTGAAAATGCTATTTTTATGGTGAATTATTTAGAGCTAAGATGGCTTTTATGAAAGAATATCTTAGTTTGTGATGATTCCAACAAATGTCAAGGTCTTATATTGACCATGTAAAGGACAACACTCTTGATAGTTTGATAGATTTTAATTTATTCCTATAATTTTCAACATTTGATCACATTTATTGTATTTTAAAGTGTTTAAATTCCAGAAGAAATGCTTTATTAATAAAAAAGAAAAAAATTGGGGCCGGGCGATAGTCCAGCACGTAGGGTGTTTGCCCTGCACGTGGCCAGCCAGTGCCAGCCCGGGTTGGATCCCCGGCATCCCATATGGTCCCCCGAGCACTGCCAGGAGTAATTCCTGAGTGCAGAGCCAGGAGAAACCCCTGAGCATTGCCGGGTATAAACCAAAAAAGCAAAAAAAAAAAAAAAAGCCTACTTTTTTGGTGATTTTTTCTTGAAATTTTGTATTAAATAAAACATATAGCCTTTCTTTTAAAGTGATCATGCTTCAAAATTGTATGCTTTTTTAAAAGTTGTGCAGTGGAACACAGCTCAGCATTAGAAAGAAGAAATCCTGCTATTTGCATTAACAAGAATGAAGCTTGGAATACTTCGGCTTAGTTAAAAATGTGAGACAGAAAAAGATAAAGACTATAATTTGACTCATATGTGATAGATGAAGAAATAATGAAAAGAATGAATAAAACAAAACAAGAACAAATGTTTAGACTATCAGAATAAAACTAGTTATTGGAAGGGAGAATGGATAAGTCAGGTAAGGGACAAAGGTAAGATGAGGGATGCTAACGTGAATTTTGATGGTAGATAGTGTAAACTCTGGTTAATAAAGTTATCCTAAAAGCCCACAAGTGTTACAAAACAGGGCTACTACTTTAAAAACTAAAAAATTCATAAATACATATTTAAAGCTGTATTTGTATTTGATCCCCTGAGCACTACACAGCCAAGTGTGACACACCTGTCTCCAAATAAACAAAGCTGTTGGCAGTGATGGCTTTTTGCAAAGTGGGGATGAGAGGGCAGTGGAGAAAGAAATCTAGAGCTTTGGCCTACCCACCTCTGTCACCCAGAGTAGCGTCTGGAAATTGGGGACTCATGAAAGTCTTCTATGAGCCCCTAAATGGTACAGAAGTGCTTGTCACATCAATCCCATGAAGCAGACATCAAGTCCATTAGCTCTGCATAGCTTGGGAGGTGATTCTTGCCACTGGATTTCTCAGGGACTTAGGAACTCAGGCTGAAGCAATTGTTCTTTGCAGGAAAGGAAAGTTAGTTCTAATCATACCCAGGCCTTTTGGATTTGTTGCTTTTCCCTCATAGGAAATTTCAGGAGACAGTGAATTGTAACAAGTTTCTTAGGGAAGTAAAGGGAGGTAAGGAGAGATAAATTAAGATATGTGCCCAAAAGAGAACATAGACTTCTCCAAGGTTGAGAGAGCCCAAAGTACAGGACTAGAGAGGGAAGATGTAGGTGGCATGTGAGTGGGCAACATATGCCTGACAGTGAAAGAGGAAGCCTCAGTTTCCCCTTGCCAACCAGAGAGGAACACATGATTTCCCCTCTCCAGCAGTTTCATTTCTCCCCCATTGACCTACCACACCTCATCCTAAGGCACGATCTTGAGCATTGCTGGAGTTCTCAGGACACTGCTGTTCTGTCCCAGAACTAGGAGTCACAAGACCAAGGCCATGAACAAACCCTGAGGCAGATGGCCAGAAAGAATCAAACCAGCCAGACCACTGTAAAGATTCCCTGTATTCCCTGCAATATTTGATTGATAGAAATGCAAATCACCTTTAAAAGGCCAACATTAAACTTACTTTTAACTTAGTCCAATACTAAATTTCTCCCTGCAAGAGGAGTTCCTTTCCCCCTCTTTTCTACTTCCCAATAAACTTTTCTCCTTTCCAACTGAGTCTGAGCATCTTCATTATTCAATATGTTCATCTTGAAAATATCAAAGAACCTGGGAACTGTGAATGAACGCGCAGACCAGTCGCTGCCTCACCTGCATTCACAACATGGGTGCAGGAAGCATGGACTGGCAACACATGTGCTGACCACACATGCTCATGGTCTTCATCTGCGTACCTATGTTTCTGTGCTCTTTCTCCAAACTGACCCCATTCTTAGTCTGTTGTTGGGAGTGTTGCCAACAGGGGGAGCAGTTGATATTCTGGTGGAGTCCTTTCTCCCAGAAGGTTCAGCAACCTTTCCTCTCAGGAAGTCTTCTTGCTTCAGGCTGGAATTCTGCATTTCAATGGCTTTCCAGGGTCTTGAGATGGTTTGTTTGTGTCAAAGGCCTCTGCCCTTCAGGCTGGTTCAGGTTTCAGATAATTTTCCACAAATGCATTTCCAGCCCCCTGCTATCTGCCACCCTGGGACTCTGCTTAGCCAGGCCTTGTAGGTTCTTGTCTTTGCTTCTCTGAAGAATTTCAGAAGAGCAGTGAAGTAAAAACAGATTTTATTTAGAGACGTACAAAAGGAAAGGAGGAGAGAAAGTGTGTATGTGTGTGTGTTTGTGTGTGTGTGTGTGTGTGAGAGAGAGAGAGAGAGAGAGAGAGAGAGAGAGAGAGAGAGAGAGAGAGAGAGAGAGAGAGAGGGGAGATGCAGGGAACACATGTGCTCAGCTACATGGGCTCAAGCAGTATAGGCACAATCTTCCTTTATAAAAGGTGACTTTTATAGGGTTTTTCTCAAGCTGCTCCCACATGGGGCTTCAATCTAGGAAAGGTGACATTGCTAAGGCATTGTCAAGGGCATAGAGTGGGGATTTTTTTTTTTTTTTTTTTTTTTTTGCTAAATGGGCATCACATTTAGTCCCCTCCTGCAGTGCTTGGGGACTAAACAGGATGCCAGGGATTGAACCTGGGTCACTGCATGCAAGACAAATGCCCTACCTGCTCTTCTATAGCTCTGACCCTGAAAATTCCTTTTCTTGACCTCTGTTCCTGCTGGATCTTCTCTTAGACTTCTCTGGAGGACAGGTTCAACCTTCTCTGATCTGAACTTGTTCCAGGTAATGGTCTTATCAGGTCTTAGTATTTTTGCTTAAGTCCTGATGGCCTTAGGGCTAGGTGGTTTAATTATTCCCTAGGAATTCCATTGGCTTGGGGTCCCTTTCCTGTCTGTCTGCCTAGATTACCACTAAGATAAAGATAATTTGAAAAGGCACAGTGAAATACATTATGCCTGAGGAAACTTACCTATTAGAGCCAACACTGAGATATTTCCTAGTGAAATGATCAAATTTTATTTATTTTTGTTTATTTAGGGGTCACACCTGGTGGTGGTCAGGGCTTACTCCTGGCTCTTAGCTCAGATATCTTTCTTAGTGGGCTCATAGGACCATATGAGATACCAGAGTTCCAAGCCTGCCGTATTATCTCTCCAACTCCTGAAATGATTACATTTTATTTATTTTTTATTATTTTTTAAAATATTTTATAATGCCACCGGGAGATATATAATTACAAGATGTTCATATTTGAGTTTTGGTTCTACAGTGTTCCAGCACCCATCCCTCCACCAGTGCCCATTTCCCACCACCAATGTCCCCACTATCCTCCCCCCTTCCCCCAGCCTGCCTCCATAGCAGGTTCTTTATCTCCTTTCTCTCTTTCTCTCTCTCTTTCCTCACTCTCTCCTCATCTCTCTCTCTCTCTCTCTCTCTCTCTCTCTCTCTCTCTCTCTCTCTCTCTCTCTCTCTCTCTCTCTTTCCTTCTCGCTTCCCTTTCTTACACATTGTGGATTGTAATACATACATTTAGAGAATATCATGTGTATCTTTTTGCCTATATTCAATGCTCAGTTCTCGGATGGTATCATCATTTTCAACGATTATCAGCACACTGTTCCCTTCATACCTAACCTCTGACTCCCACTTATTTGTGGTATACCAGGTTTTGAGAAATCGTGCAGGCACCCGCGTGTCATGGGGATCAGGCTGTGTATCCAGCTATAGAGTCGGACCAGAGGATCACTGTTGTTGTGTTGAGTGAGGTTTTCTGACTTCTGGGAGCCTGACAGAGGACAGACCAAGGAGCAAAACCCTGTACCCATCCCAAGACACCCTTCAGTCTAGCACAGGGTAGGAAGTCAGAGACTCTGCCCTACACCTGAGTACCTGATGTCCAGCTGAGAGCCCCAGCAGCAGTTCTGGGTGGGGCTGCCAGCCTTTGTGGAGGAAGATGAGGTGGGGGGGCGGTGACCCCAGTCCAGGCTCCCTGAAAACCTGGTTGGTGTAGCCGGCCGAGTCCTGCATGACTGGGCTTGAATTTGACTTCTCTCTTTGGTTGGGCTGTGTCCAACTGTGGAGTCTGGACCAGAGGGTGACTGTGGATGTGTTGCATGATGTTTTCTGACTTCTTCTGTTCTTGAATGTATTTTCTGAGTTTCTAGAACATGATTGGTTCCACTAGTTTGATGTACCGGGCGGCCACTTGTGGGGAGAGCCAGGGAGACTCGGGAGAGTGGGATGGCAGCTTTCCCTCATGTGTCTGAGTCTCTGCATGATGGCTGATAGCTCTGAGGCAGTTCTTGGGTGGGTCCACCAGGCCTCCCAGACAGGACAGAGAGGGGAATAGGGACCCCAGCTCTATCTCCATGAATACCCAGTGACTTTTGCCTCCGAGAACTGCCTACCTGGACTTGAACTTCGGCTGCTCTGCTGAGCTGGGCTTGAGATCAGCTTCTCTCTTGGGTGGGGCTCTGACAAGCTGTGGAGTCTGGACCTTGAAAACAGTGGCTTTTATGGTGAGTGACTTTCATCTGGCTGGTTTGAGGCCCTACTGAGGTGATGGCCCAGGACTAAAACCCATCTTCCCTCCTGGGTGCTTCATGGTCAGCTGAGCTAGGGGAGAGCTGGATAGCAGCTCTCCCCATGTGTCTGAGTCTCTTCATGATGTTCAATAGCCCTGAGGCAGTTCAATGATTACATTTTAGAGAAAAAGCCAAATAAAGTCAAAAAGGGCCAAGTCAGTTAAAAGCAAAAGAGAATCATACTATGAGGAAATAATGGAACAACATACTGAGAAATTACATGCCTAAATTTCATATTTATCCCAACTTCTCAGAAATAACTTATGAAGTTGTAAATCACTTGATAACTTGATCACTTGACATCCCGTTATTCATTGATTTGCTAAAGCGGGCACCAGTAACATCTCCATTTGACCCTATCACATGCCAGTGTAGCCCAATGGCATCTGATTGCTTCAGGAATACAAAGAGCCTCAAATTGTTCGTTCAGGGTCTTGATGAAGAAGTCTGACCATCTTGTAGGTGGGCAGCGACGTGATCTTTTGACTTCCCGTGGGATCCAGTCAGTGACGGCTTTAATCCAGTGGTCATCTCCAAATCGCATTACATGTCCAGCCCATCTGATTTTTGATGCCTTGGCAAACAAGACAGCATCCCTGACTCTGGAACAGTGACAGAGGTCGGAACTCCAGATTCCTTCTCTCACTTGAGTGAGGCGTGATATTCCAAGCATAGCTCTTTCAATTCCTCTTTGGGAGACCAGAGTAGCATTCTCATCCTGCTTTTGTAGGGCCCAGGTCTCTGAGGAGACCTGTATGTTAATACAGGGAGAATGGTGGAGTTGAAGAGATGTGCCCGGGCGGAGGGTCCGGAGCCCGGAGCTGAGATGTACACGGAAGCTGGAGCCTGGAGCTGAGATGTACCCGGAAGCTGGAGCCTGGAGCTGAGATGTGCCCAGAAGTTGTAAATACCAGAATATATTTTTCCTGGGTCCTTCCTGAGAGATCCATAAATAGGCTAATTTCAGACAAATGATACAACTCGTCAGAGCTCCACCCAAGAGATAAACTGATCTCTCCCTGATATGCACAGCTGCTTTGCAGCTGTGTGGTTCATCAGTAAATGCATGAACTGAAAGTCTACTACAGAGAGTGTACCACCCACACAATAGAACCTGGCAAGCTACCTGTGTTATATTTGATATGTAAAAAACCAGAACAATTATAGACTTCATTTCCATGACCTGAGCGAATGGTGTGAAGTTCTTCGTGTTCCTGGTGTGAGCAGACGCCCTTGAGCTATACTACCATGCAGCAGGAAGTATGGAGATGTTACTGGTGCCTACACAAGCAAATCGATGAACAATGGGAAGACGAGACACAAGTGATACAACTGGAGAGACATTATCTTACTGACAGGTCTGGTACCTTACTGGGTGCCGGCAGAAACAGAGACAAGTCAAATGAAAAAATGGGAGATTATTGGGAGCATCCTTGATGGATCCCAGTGACCTCTAGTGAGGCTGAAGTGAAGCTGCATGCTGGGAGGGTCTAAGAGAGTTTTTAGTTGCCTTGGACCGGAAGGGAACAAAGACCACTGGGACTGGTGGCCTTGGTCTGATATTCTGATAGCTGAAAGGGTGAAAGTAAGGGAAGCATGGAATGCAGCCTGGTGGCTACCTGGTGCTGGATGTGACACAGCCTATTGTCAGCACTTTGGGTGGAGGGTGATCTTTGATTCCTGGAATGTTGTTATCACATCTCCCAGCCACCATTTGGTCTCAAGCAAACTGTGTAAGGAGGGAACTCCTGAGCTTAATCACTTATGTAAGTTAAGTTGTAATTTATAATGCTTCAAACTATTTTTGAATACACCTGTTCAACTGATGCTCATCTTTTCATGATGATGTTGGTAATGTGAGTTTTGTTTTCTCTGAGAATTTCCAAACTTGTGGTTCAGTAGTCAAGTACAACAGATTTCTCTGCTTGAATAGTTCAAATAAAAGATATTCAGGCAATTTCTTTCCACACTATGTCCGGTATACATTTCTTTCAAAATATACTTAATTACTTTAAAATCTATCCTGGCAAAATGCCAAACAAGTCATGCAAGTTTACATATTTATTAGAGAGTGACATTTGCAAGTTTCATGTTCACTTTTAACATTTAAAAAATCATTTTCTTATATATATTTTCTAAATTAGAACAACTTGTTTTTAATTATAATTATTTCCTCATTATCAACAACAAGCCACTAAAATAATCCTTCTAAAATCCATATTATCATGCTTGACACTACATAAGAGCATCCTACCTGTTGCAGTACACTGTTGCCCAGAGCCTCTGCATCTGGTGTGGTGTTGCCTTCTGAAGGCCACTTTGTAGATAGGAGGAGGACAGTTTAAATATGGCAGTTTATCTTACCATGTATTCTATGCTGGTATAAATATTTTCTTTTATGCTGCCACAATCATCGTGGGACTAGCTAGATCTTACTGGTATATTTGCCTGGCCACGTTGGATCTCTAAGTAATTAGACCAGAGAGAAATGTTGTTTGCCTCCAAGCAAGCAAGCAAGCATGGCTCTCTGATAAGTCAAAGGCTAATATACAAAACAACCATGAAGTAAAGATGAGACTCTTGCGAAGGCTTGGAGAAATATATAACAAGCTAGAATATTCTTTGGTACAGATGCATGCCTTTGTACTCTGAGATACAGTTTATCTCAGATGCCACTCCTCCATGCTACTCTGCAGGGGCACGTCCAAGGCAGATCTTAGCTGGGCTACATTAACAATTCAAAGGGTCTAGGTGAGGTCCTGGGAGAAATTACCTGGGGAAATTTACCTTAACAGCTGGGCCTTAACAAATGGTTGGAATCATCTGGCCTACATGTGGTTGGGGCCTGTTGGATGACAGGCTTAGCATTTTGGGAGCTTTGCTGTTTTACCCACTCACAGCTTAATCTACTTACATGTTCTTAAGCCAAGGTTCATTCTAATGAGATCTCCCTTCTATGTAAACACTGATAGAGGGTGTGGCAGTTATAGAAGTCACCTTGACTCTGAATAACTTCTGACTTGTTATACATCTACTAAGACTTCTATGTTTTCTAGATTGGGCACAGCTCCTCTTTATACCCACTGCACCCAGCATGGGACAGTTAGAATTTACCAGGAGACTATCACCCTGGCTATGCTGAGACTATAGGAAGATTATAGGAAGGATCATAATAGTTTGCTTTCAAGCAGGCGAGTGTGACCCTTTCAGTATAAGGAGAATAGGATACTCAGAATCACCCTGGTGCATATAATAAATAAGAAGGACCTTGTGGGTACCATCTAGATTACATGAAGCCCATGAAATTAAGATGTATTACTGTATATCAGCCCTCTCTCTCTCTCTCTCTCTCTCTCTCTCTCTCTCTCTCTCTCTCTCTCTCTCTCAGTGTTTTACATAAGAGATAATCTCAGAAGAAGGGATTAGTCCTTGACTTAATCCTTTGTTTATACCTATAATAGGGTGTGGCACCACCCTTCTACAAGCTGTTTAGGGTTATTTGTTGACAGGACACTCCCTGTCACAGATAGGATTACTTTGGTGTATATAAAGGAATTGACTTGAGACACCTAACCCCCTTTTTTTCCTGCTCCTTCTTTTGGGTAGGACTCCTCTTGGGTGAGATCCTCTCTTTGGTGGAGATTTGAGCTTTTTTGTATGGTCTAAGTTCTGACCAGAGCTAGAGTTCTTTCATTATATTGGACTGGTGGTAGAGTTTTTGTACTATTAAAAGCCTTTTCGAACTGCGCTGGACTTGTGAGTTTTCATCTGTGGCCTCAGAGGTAGAAGAGAACTTCTGTCCTGATACTGTCGAGGACCCCAGCAGCATCCCTGACAGGGGCCCAGATGGGAACCCTAAGATTGGAGTTTTCCTAGTGCTGATTTGTATGCCAGAACCTGTGTAAATAAAGTATTTTGAAACTTTGCTGGATTCTCATGTCTTTCTCCGTCCAATAGCCACTGTTCCCCTGGGGTAGAGGGGGAATCCTACATCCTGCTTCCAGATTTTGTGCAGGGCACACCAGTGTTCCCCACGCCTACCGTAAAATCAAAACCTTATTTTAGCAGTTATAGCCCCAAATAGCCCAGGGGGCTATTTTGTGCAGGGGCACACCAGCGTTCCCCACACCTACCGTAAAACCAAAACCTTATTTTAGCAGTTATAGAACCCCAAATTGTTCAGGTTCATATGCCAATGAAGTACCTTAGTTCTTGATAGTTCACTCATTCTAATGTATATGGTTGAGTAGGTTCATGCAGATTTACAATCCTATTCTCTAAAATGCCTCAAAGATTTCTTTTTTGTATCACCTAGTGGCTTTTTTTTTTTTATAAATATTTGGATGCTTTCAGCAGTTTTTTTACCATCATTGATATTACTATTATTTACATACTTTAATTCACACATTTGGAATTACATGCTTTAATTCACACATTTGATTATTGACGGGATATGATAGCATGCTGGGATTAGAAGAGGGAGTTGAGAAAGAACATAATAGCAAGATGTTTAACATGGCAATCACACATGGAGTCCATCAGTCCCTGCTATCAACTCTGCCTTATATTATTATATTTTTATATTCAATACAACATATATAGAGTTAACAACTACAGCTACTTTAAGACTAGTAGTCTGCATGATTATAATTTATTATTTTTTTTTACTTTTATAGAAATAACATTGAGTATCAGTGTTATACAGTTAAAATTCATTCTTTTAAACCTAGTCAGATATGTCAGTGTGAAAATTATCTCAGAACAATGATACACTGTCTTGGCTGGTGGTTAGCATATTTAGTTGAATTATTTCTCTAACTTGGCAGGGGGAAAGAGTATATGATATCATACTCAGACCCATATGTTTACTTGGCTAACTTAAGTTACACACACAGTTTCGTGAAATTGGGAAAGTGTTCATTGAAAAATGAATAATAAGAATTGGAGAGATAGTATAATGGGTAAAGGTGCTTGTTTGTTACGTGGTAGACCCATGTTCCATCCCTGGCACCACATATGATTCCCCAAGCTCTTCCAAGAATGACTCCTGAGCACAGAGCCAGAACTAATCCTTGAGCACCTTTGGTGTGGTGTGGCCCAATGCCTTCCCTCAAAAAAAAATGTAAGTTTATTCTTTCAGATACAAGTCCAATGTATATTAAATCAGCATTTCTGAGCAAGAGGAATCAAATCAATGTAGGATATTTCTGATTATTTTTTGGGGGGAGGACACATCAGAGCTATGTTCTGGGCTCACTCCTGCCTCTGCACTTAGGGATCACTCTTGGTGGGCTTGGGGGACTTATGGGGTGCTGGGGATCAAACCATGTCAACTGTATTTAACGCACCTTTTATAAAGGTTTACCAATGCCTTTCTTACCAAAGAAAGAAAGAAAGAAAGAAAGAAAGAAAGAAAGAAAGAAAGAAAGAAAGAAAGAAAGAAAGAAAGAAAGAAAGAAAGAAAGAAAGAAAGAAAGAAAGAAAGAAAGGAAGAAAGGAAGGAAGGAGGGAAGGAGGGAAGGAGGGAAGGAGGGAAGGAGGGAAGGAGGGAGGAGGAGGGAGGGAGGGAGGGAGGAAGGGAGGAGGGAGGGAGGGAGGAAGGGAGGGAGGAGTATGATATCATATACTCTTTTGTACCCTGCCACCCTACTATACATATTTATTGTTTCTAAGAGTTTTTGGGTCGAGAGTTTAGGGTTCTCTAAGTATAATATCATGTCATCTGCAAATAATGATAGCTTGATTTCTTCCTTGCCTATCTGGGTGCCCTTACTCCTCCTTCTTCTCCTTCTCCTTCTCCTTCTCCTCCTTTTCCTCTTCCTTCTTCTCCTTCTCCTTCTTCTCCTTCTCCTCCTCCTCCTTCTCCTTCTCTTTCTCCTCCTCCTCCTCCTCCACCTCCCCTTCCTCCTCCTTCTTCTTATTCGCTCTTCTTCTTCTTCCTCCTCCTCCTCCTCCTTTTCCTCCTCTTCCTCTTTCTCTTCCTTCTCCTCTTATTCTCTTCTTCTTTCCTCTCCCCCATCTCTTTCTCCATCTCTCTCTGTCTCTCTCTCTTTCTCCCTTCTCTTACAAATTGTGGTTTACAATACATACATTTAGGGGGTTATCATGTATATTGCTTTGCCTATGCTCAATGCTCAGTTCTAGTCTGTCCATTTCCAACATTTGTTAGCACACTGTCCAACATTTGACCACAACTCACTAATGTTAGATTCCAACCATTGACAAGTCTTCCTGGTCTATGTATTGCCTGGCCCTGGATATTGGTCTCATACTATTTGTTTTATATCCCAAAAATAATGCACTCATTCTATATATGTCTTTTTCCTTCTAATTTCACTCAGCATGATACTCTCATGTCCATCCATTTATAGGCAAATTTCATGACTTCAATTTTTTTCTAGCAGCTGCATGGTATTCCATTGTGTAGATGTACCAGTGCTTCTTTTTCCAGTCATCTGTTCTTGGGGACTCAGGTTGTTTCCAGATTCTGGAAATTGTGGCTATTATGCTGCTATGAACATAGAAGTGAAGATGATGTTTCTACTGTGAGTTTTTGGGCTCCCAAGATAAATTTTCAGGATTGGTATTGCTGGGTCATAGGGGAGCTCTATTTCTAGTTTGTGGAGGAATGTCCATATTGTTTTCCAAAAGGTCTGTACCAGTTGAAATTCCTACCAACAATAATTGAGATTTCCTTTCTCCCCACATGCATGCCAGCTCTAGTTGTTCTTGCTCTTTTGAATGTGTGCCATTCTCTGTGGTGTGAGATAATATGTCATTGTCATTTTGATTTGCATCTCCCTGATAATTAGTGATGAAGAACATTTTTTCATATGCTTTTTGGCCATATGAAATTCTTCTTTGATGAACGTTTCTTTTCATTTCTTCTCCCCATTTTTTTGATGGGTTGGCTATTTTTTTTTATAAAAACAGGTTTACAAATGCCTTATATATCTTATAAAGGTTTACCAATGCCTTATATATCTTTGAAATTAACAGAAAGGGAATATCTTAATGTAAATAATTTACATTTCTTTCTGTCTCAATAGTGTGCCAGTGAGCATATTTTCATCAAACTTGAGGGTAATATGGGATAACTTGGCTTTAAAAGACTAATATAGGGATGGAGTGATAGCCCAGCAGTAGGGCATTTATTTGCCTTGCATGCGGCCAGTCTGTGCCGGCCTGGGTTCGATCCCCGGCATCCCATATGCACCGCCAGGGAGTAATTCAAGCACCGCCAAGCACCGCCAGGAGTAATTCATGAGTGCAGAGCCAGGAGAAACCCCTGAGCATTGCCGGGTGTGACCCCAAAAAGCAAAAATAAATAAATAAATAAATAAATACATAAATAAATAAATAAATAAATAAATAAATAAATAAATAAATAAATAAAAAGACTAATATAGACTGGGCAACGTAAAAAAATTCTTTCTTTTTTAGAATGTACAGACTGAATGTGTTTGGAGTCTGGCTGGTAAATCAGAGCAATATCTCCAAAGATACCTCATGAATTGGTGTGAGGCAGAGCTTTTTCACATAACAAATGTACATTCTAAGGTGACCACAGCAGGGTCAATTGTTATAGGAGTGTATTTACCAAGGCCAATTTGCTAGTCCATGGCAAATGTGAATGCAGTGAACACGAGATACCTGTTCCCACTCACCCAAGCTTCATAAAATCTTGTAGAGCTGGTCACATAGAGTCTTACAGGAGAGGAAGATTGGCTCTAGAGATGAAATACCTAGTGATGGACACTGACTTTACAACTTAGTTCACAATGTTTAAGTTTTTCTGTCAATATCCTCATCTCTAAAATCAGGATTCCTATATCTAACCTGTGGGGGATTATTTGAAGGAGTTTAGTATGACATCCTGTAAAAGCATTCTAAATTTGGCCATCTTTCTGCCATGTGTGATCTGAGTCCTACAGCAATTAACACAACAGAACCATATTTGCATAAGTAACTTTATAGTCTCTGTTTATAAGTGAAACAGAGCTGATTCATTTCACACATCATTTGCAACTTGTTATAGAATTTCTTCAATACAAATACCCAAATATGTTAGACAAAGAAAACAGGATAGACACTTGTGTTTGGTTGTTCGTTTGTTTTCTACTGATTTTGTAATAGTTTATTTTCAACTTCTTAGTGACAGTGACTATATTAAAGAGTATCTGCTACGCACCCTGTTGTGAATGAAAGATCATTTTTATAGTTGGCATTATAATGGAAAAATTCCATTCTCTTTTAATGTAATTTGCTTGTTCTTTCAGTATAAAATAATACTGATAGATAATTTTAAAGGAATTCTTTAAAATGCATATTTTTACAGAGATGAAATAGGAAAAAAAAAGTCACAAAATGCATTTAATTTATAAGTAAACCCTAGGGAGGCAACTTAATTTTTCCCTAATGAAAAGGTAAAAAATGTAACGTGTTTGGCAGACACAAATTGTTAGTGAATGCCTTTTATTTCCTCTTCAATAATTTATATGGTTAAATTCCTTTTCTTCTACATGCTGGAGGTAAAATTATGATGATGAAATAGGACAGCACAAAACTAGAATGTTTACTTTCTGCAACACTTTCCAAGATGTGAGGCATATATTATATCATATATACTACTGTATACTTAAGGCCCATATTATCCATAAACTACACATTAAATCTGTAAGTAAATAAGGTATATTTATAGGTAATTCTTAGGACAATTTTTTCTCTTCACTTTCTTACATCATTCAACTCATTAATGATTTGTCGATTATATTAAAACAAGCCTGATATTTTAGACATTAAATGGAATAAAGTATATTTTCTTTGAAAGAATTTGGAATGAGAAGATTAACACAACATTCATGTGATCTGATTCTGTGGATATGGCATAAAAGCGATGGTAACTGTACAAAATATATAAGAAATTGCTATGGTGGGATGGAGGGGAGATATTGAATACTGTACCTGTCTTCTGGAGAAGAACAGAAAGAATCAGAGAGAATCATGCATCATATTGGCCCTTTAGAGTCAGCAGTTGGCATCCTGTGGAAGAGAAAAAAGGTGTTAGGAAACCCTGCTGCACCCCCAACAAGAACTGGCTCCCTTGGCCTCACAACCAGTGGTGGGACAGAAGACTCATGAATCCAGCAAGGTTCCAAAAGGCTTTACTTAAAGAAGTTGTACTATTGCAATACAAGATCAGGAAAACCCCAAACCTCCAATTCCTATCCTAGCCTGACCCCAAACCAAGTATTCTGGTTAATATCCTAGGCCAACATGGCCTCTGGGTCCCAAATAGTACCTAGGCCAGAGAGCAGAAACAGACAGGCAGAGAAGGCAGAGAAACGAGGAGAGAGAGAGAGAGAGAGAGAGAGAGAGAGAGAGAGAGAGAGAGAGAGAGAGAGAGAGGGGGAGAGAGTGAGAGAGTGAGAGGCGAGAGAGTGAGAGGCGAGAGAAGGATGGAGGAGAGAGAGGCGAGAGAGGAAGAGGGAGGGAGAGGGAGTGGGAGAGGGACAGAGGGGAGAGAGAGAGAGAAAGAGAGAGAGAGAGACTATTTTTATATCTCTTCAGCCCTGGCCCAGACCCCATGGACAGGCCACAGTTAGGGACAAAGTCTGTCAGGTGAGTCATCCTACTCAGGCCTTTTGAATCTTAATCCATCCTCAGGCTTTCCTGCAGGCATATTTTTGAGATAAGGAATTAGAAAACCTGAGATAAATTGTAACCCAGGATTAAGTACATGGGGAAAAATCTGTACCATGAATATCATATGGCCATATATATATTTCTCCAAACAGCCACGAGATCCTAATCTTCAGTTCCTGGTAGTCTATAAAATGACTGAGAGTTACACTGCTTGCCAGGAGACAAACTGCATCCCTCTTTGATTTGGCAGGGCCATTTTATTTAAAAGAGATTCCAAAGCAGCCAGATATATATTGTTAAGATTTTCCAGCCCCACAGTGAAGATCCGTGGTTGTATGAGAGAAAATACTTTGAACAGCTAGCATAGAACTAATACTAAGGCTATTTTGCCATACAGAGTCACAGATCCAAACTATTCTCCTGTCCTCTCTCTGCAATGTGACCTACAGGAGATAGCTCCAGGCAAGGTGCAGAGGCTCTGGGAAACCGTGATTTGGGCGTGTACTTCAATAAAAGGGTATTTCAATAAATCATGTGCAGAATCAGAGCGATATGATAATTTGGGGATAAATAGACTATGGGTTGCTAAGAACATGAGAGGATTAGTGAGAGAAAAATTTGGAATAAAACATTAGAACACATTGTCAGAACTACATTCCACATAAGAAACTTGAGCATTTATCATGAAGTTTTTAAATGAATAACTAGACAATTTAAAATGGAGTATGCTCATCATAATTGTTGTTTGAAAAACAACAAAATAAAGAATTAAAATCAAAGAAATTAAGAAGCTGATTGGGACATGGCAGAATTTAGATACAAATCAATCAAGCGTAATAGTTGGAAATAATTAATATTTGAGAACTTTTTTTAATTTTTAATTTTTATTATAACACTGTGAGATACATTTACAAAGCTGTTCATGATTTTTAGTCATATAATGTTGTAGCGCTCATCCCTCCACCAGTGCACATTTCCCACCACCAATGTCCCCAGATTCTTCCCCCTCCCCAGCACTTTGCCTTCTCTCTCTCTCTCTCTCTTCTCTTATACATTGTGGCTTGCCAACATACATTTAGGGGTTATCACGCAAATCTCTTTGCCAATATTCAATGCTCAGTACTCATTTCTAGTCTGGCATTGCCATTTCCAACAATTAGTAGAAACTAGTATATATTTAGTATACTTATATCCCACAGATAAATGCTGTCATTCTATATCTATACTTTTCCTTTTGGCTGATTTCACTATGCATGATTTTTTGGATGAGATTCACTAAATACAGATTTTGTGTTTATTTTTTCGGGGTGGTTTGTTTTACAGCCACACTTAGTGGTGCTCAGTGCTTGCTTTGGGCTTTTTACTCAGGGATAGCTCCTGATGGGTTCTTGGGACCAATTGGGGTGTTGGGTTTAAGATCCTAGTAAGCCGTGTGCAAACAGGCACCCTGTTCTCTGTACTGTCTTTCTTGCCTCAGTTTGCTAGTTTTAAAGAGAGATGAAGGTCACTGAACCACTATTATTCATTTGAACTGGAACTACTAGACTTTTATTCAAGCAATAACAAATATAAATGCAAGCTAGTTTAGAGACAATGGAAATAAAACTAGAATTGCCTATTCTTTGGTCTTGTGGACTCAAGATGTTAAAGACACTGTCAATACATGATACTTAAAGTATCCAAAGTCATGTAGAGTTTATGGAAAATTATGTCCTCTCTCTATATATATGTGTGTGTGTGTATATATATATATATATATATATATATATATATATATATATATATATATACACACACACACACACACACACAGGAGAGATGGTGGGTTCTAGCCCTGGCCCGCCAGCCCAGAAGAGCCTTGCAACAAGCCTGGCGACCCCCACTCCATGAGGGCCTCCATTTTCCACATCCGGACTTCTCTTTCGTCAGAACTCCACCCAGCAGACCAGCCTATCACAGTCAGGCTCGCGCCGCAAAGTGGCTGCGCGGTTCTATTCTAAGTGCTTGACTTAGAGATGACTGCAAGAGTATGCTACCTGCATGGCAGAGCCTGGCAAGCTACCCGTGTTGTATTTGATATGCCAAATACCAGTAACAATTATAGACCTCATTCGGAATGGGTTGTGGCTCTTTATGTTCCTGGAGCAAGCAGATGCCCTTGGGCTCTACTAGCATAAGACAGGACATATGAGATGTTACTGGGGCCCGCTCCAGGAAATCGATGAACAACGGGAAGACAGTGATACAGTGATATATATATATATATATATATATATATATATATATATATATATATATATATATATATATATATATATATACAGACAGATCTATTTATTTCTTGTTTCCTACACTGGTATTTTAAGAGTTAATGTTCAGAACTATTTCTCAAAACTTTTGTAGTGAGTGATATCTTAACAATGATTTAAATATAGGTACGGTTCATTAAAGGTTATTTTGAAGTACCCAGCAATATTTGAAAGATGAATACTTAATGTGATTTATTTATGAAGCTTTGGGCCACATTAAAGGTCGGCTGTTGTCTCTGCGCTGAGGAGTGCTGCTTCAGGGAACCATATATGTTGAGAATCAAACTGAGTAGTTCATGTGCAAGGCAAGTGCATTAACCCAGATACTATCTTTCCAGTCCCAAAGAGAGCATATTTTATTATTGGAAGATGAACTCATAAAGCTTAAGTCAGTTCAATACTTGGCAATTGTCTTGAGTCCTTATTGTTTGATATCCAGGAAAGTTGCATAAGAACGAGACTAAAATAGTTTGTTTTACTTTTTATAATAAAATAATTTTAACGTACTCTGTGCTTTCAATGTTTAAATTTTCTCTTCCAACTGCAGCTTTTAAATTATTAAAAATGAAATTTAATGCAGTGGTATTGAAAGGAAGAATAGAAGTTGCTTCCAGAATGTAGGTAAGTAGCAATAGAAATATTTTAACAGAAAAATGTTCTGGAAACAGGAAACATCTCTCATTGTCTTCATAAAACAGTAAATAAAATACTTGGCAAAAACAGTTTATAAAATCACGTGAGCAAAATCTATAGATTAATAAAGTTTCTAATCAATTATGTAGAGATAAGTTATTATAAAAGAAGGATAATTTTTCATTTTAAATGCTTTGTAATAAGTTGGTTTAATTTTCACAAAATAGACTGATTTTTATTTTAACAGGTATTTTATTAGCCATAAAGTAAAATATTTTCACTTTCTTCAAATGGAAAAATTTTAAACAGCACATGAAGTCTGAAGTATGGAAAACCTGGGATAAATAATTAAGATTTACAATAGAATTTTTTATTTTATTGGGTTAGGAAGTGGAATGATAAAATAAGAGTACCTAACTTTATTCCAATGAATTTTTATTTTAAAGTGTGATAGTAATATCAATATCTTCTGAGTAGACTAGGTTTTGGAGTTTGCTTATGAATAAGCTGAATTTGAACTTCCTTTGATGAATTTGTAAGATGTCAAGAGTGTAGTCTGAGTGCCAAAGCTGTATTTTTTTTTTCTTTTTGGATCACACCCAGTGATGCTCAGGGGTTACTTCTGGCTCTTCACTCAGGAATTACTCCTGACAGTGCTTGGGGGACATATGGGATCCTGGGGACCCGAACCCGGGCCGGCCACGTGCAAAGCAAATGCCCTACCCAAATGCCCTATTGCTCCAGCCCCATAAAGCTGTAATTTTATGTGTAGATATTACTTTGTTCATTATCTGCAATTGCAAATGTGGTCACTGTTATGTGCATGTTATTCATTCACCTAGGAAGAAAGTAGAAGAGAACAGACTTAAATTTTATTAGGCTTTGATGAATCCCTGACATTGAATGGCTGTTTGATACCTAATAAACTCAGAGGTGATAGGAAAGGAGCTTCTACAGAGGAGAAATATAGGATAAGTTAGGTTTCATAAAGTCAACAACAAAATATAGTACTTTAGAAAGGAAAATCATCTATGCAATCAAATGATGAGAATGTGGGCAACATTCAATACTATAGTGAAGGTGAAAGCCACATTGCTGTGCCCTTGCAGTGAATACATAGAACAAAGAGAAAGCAAAGCAAATCTTTCGAGAAATCAGGCTGTGAAATAGAAGAGGAAATGAGGTACAAGGAAATTGGGAACAGATTCTAAAAGAATTTGTTTCTTTTGATAAAATAATTAGAATTTTTCCCTATCATCACTGGAAGCTAACACATTTCCACATGGTAGTATGCTAGTATTTGTGTTATAATTAATTAGTTTTGACAACAGGGTATGACATGGTTTGGCCATATCTGAAGTAAGATGGACATTACTTACTTACACAGAAGTCTAATGTCTTACATAGAAGTCTAATGTCTTATTTTAGGTAAGAGAGGGTAGTGAGTAAATATCCTTTGAACAAGATATTTAAATTTAGGCACAATAAAATTTCAATTCTTTCTAAGGTTTTGTACTGACATACTTATATAGAATTAGATTTTTCATTTCCATTTAACATACATTATTGAATTGAAAGTATACCTTTATAGATTTCTATTCTAAGAACATTTTTAAATGATATGCAATGAAGCACATTGGAAAATAGCTATTAGAGGCCTTTGAAAAATTAACTATCAAACTCAAGGTAAGAAAACAAAGAACAGTTATCAATCTATTCAGGTTTGATTTAATTTTCAATTCAAGTAATTCAATGCAGGAACCAAAATCATGATACAAATTAGTCCACTTAGAAATCACTCAAAGTTATTAATTAGGACAATAAGATATTTTACCTGACGCATAAAGCAAGTAAAGGCTCTATGGATATCACATTATATTCATAATAAGTAATAAAGTAACTAAAATCATATCTATCTAGATACAATATTTTAATTAAAAGTGTTAAAATTTAGGAATGATTAACTATAATAAATAATAAAAAAATACAATCCAATTTTATGATTTCTCCTTTATCTTTTGCTTCCCCTAGTCAATTTTCCTTAATAGGATGACATGTCAATGCCATTTAAAATAGTTACAATGTTTTAGAATTAAGGAACTAAAGTTTAGAAATATAACTTTGACTTAGCTATAGGGCACAAAAATGCAATTTTCAATACAAATTCAAGTGATCTAGAACGTAGTTCTGCACCTCAAAAAGAAACGGTGAACAAGATACAAAGACAATCCACAGAGTGGGAAAGGATATTCACCCAATACCCATCTGACAAGGGGTTAATATCCAGGATATATCAGGCACTGGTAGCCCTTCACAAGAAAAAAACAGCCAACCCCATCAAAAAATGGGAGAAGAAATGAACAGAAGCTTCCAAAAAAGAAGAAATTTGAATGGCCAAAAGGCATATGAAAAAGTGCTCTTCATCTTTAATCATCAGGGAGATGCACATCAAAACAACAATGAGGTACCAACTCACACCACAGAGACTGGCACACATCCAAAACAGCAAGAACAACCGGTGCTGGCGTGGATGTGGGGAAAAAGGGACTCTCATCCACTGTTGGTGGGAGTGCCGACTGGACTGGTCCAGCCCTTTTGGAAAACAATATGGGCATTCCTCCGAAAACTAGACATTGAGCTCTCATTTGATCCAGCAAGAGCACTCCTGGGAATATACCCAGGAGACCGAAAAACACATAGCAGAAACACTATCTGTACTTCTTTATTCATCTCTGCGCTATTCACTATAACTAGAATCTGAGAGACTATCAGACATGGAGCAGAACTGCTACTTGCTCTAACTGTGCCCAGCTGCTCATGAGGCACCCGGGGGGCATGGTAGGTTCTAGCCCTGGCCTGCCACCCCAGCAGAGCCTCACAACAAGCCAGACGACACCCATGACTCCATGGGGCCCACCGTTTTCCAGATCCGGACTTCTCTCTCCTCCACACCTCCACCCAGCAGACCAGACTATCACAGCCCGGATCATTGACACCCACCCTGCAGCAGTTTTTTTTTTTCAATCCGGCTCAGGTATGCTGAACCAGAGACTCTCAGACATGGGGCAGAGCTGCTACTTGCTCTCCCTGTGCCCACCCGCTCATGAGGCGCCTGGGAGGGATGGCAGACCAGACTATCACAGCCCAGCTGGCACACCCGCCAGTGGCTGCCTGGTTCATCAATAAATACTTTATATATTAGAGGTGACTACAAGAGTATGCCACCCGCATGGCAAGCCTGGCAAGCTGCTCGTGTTGTATTTGATATGCCAAATACTAGTAACATTTATATTAGGTCATACCCATGACCTAATATAATGGTTTGAGGCTCTTTATGTTCCTGGAGCAAGCAGATGCCTTTGGGTTCTACTAGCATGAGACAGGACTTCACTTGATCACTTGAATCCCGTTATTCATCGATTTGCTCGAGCAGGCACCAGTAACATTTCCATTGGGCCCTATCATGTGCCAATGTAGCCCAATGGCATCTGGTTGATTCAGGAATATGAAGAGCCTCAAACCGTTCCTTCAGGGTCTTAACAAGGAAGTCTGACCATCTTGTAGGTGGGCAGCCACGTGATCTTTTGACATCCCGTGGGATCCAGTCGGTAATGACTCTAGTCCAGCGGTTGTCTCCAAATCGCGTTACATGTCCAGCCCATCTGATTTTCGAAGACTTGGCAAACGAGACAGCATCCCTGATTCTGGAATAGCGACGGAGGTCTGAACTCCGGATTCCTTCACTCACTTGAGTGAGGCGTGATATTCCAATCATAGCTCTTTCTATGCCTCTGGGAGATGCGAATAGCATTCTCATCCTGCTTTTTGTAGGGCCCAGGTCTCTGAGGCATATGTTAATGCAGGGAGAACGGTGGAGTCGAAGAGATGTGCCCAGAGCCGGAGGTTCTTTGTCCTTTTAGCTATTTCTTTGATGCCTTTGAAGGCATTCCATGCCACTCTCTTCCTCCTGCGCAGCTCAGGTTTTAGGTCATTCATCATGTTGACTTCTCCACCTAGGTACACATAACTGCTGCTTTCAGCGATGTTTGTTCCATTGAGAGTGAATGGGGCCTCAGGAACTAGTTCATTTCTCATGAACATAGTTTTTTTCAGATTCAGCTGTAGACATATCTTTCCAAATTCTCGGTTAAAGTCAGCCAGCATTTGTGGCACTTGGCTTATGTTTGGTGTTATTAGAACAATGGCATCAGCAAAGCGGAGGTGGTGTAGTTGCTGACCATCTATCTTCACTCCCATTCCTTCCCATTCTAATTGTCGCATGATGTTCTCTAAGGTGGCGCTGAAGAATTTTGGTGAAATGGTATCACCCTGTCAAACCCCTCTTTTGACATCAATGATCACTTTGTAGAATGGTGAGATCCTGGTGGTGAATCCGTAATACAGCTCATGAAGGATCTTGATGTATTGGGTTTCAACACCTGTTTGGCTAGGGCTTCGATGACTGCTTCAGTCTCCACAGAATCAAAGGCTTTCTGTAAATCAATGAACGTGAGACAGAGCGGCATCTTGTACTCCCTACAAACCTCAATGAGCTTGGTTACTGTGTGGATATGGTCGATTGTGCTGAATCCTTTCCGGAAACCTGCTTGCTCGCATGGTTGTCCTTCATCTAGTGTTCTGCTAATCCTGTTCAGGATGACTCGTGTAAACAGCTTGTATATGACGGACAACAGGCAGATGGGGCGGTAGTTGCAGATGTCATGAATGTCTCCCTTCTTGAACAGTAGAACTGTCCTGCTGGTTTTCCATTGGGAGGGCACCTTGCATTCGGACAGGTAGCAAGCTGAAGAGCCAAGCTAGTGTATTGATGAGTACCGATGGCAGATTCTTCAGGTGTTCGGGTCTGACTTTGTCTGGGCCTGGTGCTGTTCCCTTCTTTACCGACAAGATGGTATGTCGGATTTCAGAAGGGAGAATGTTGGAATGACATATCCATCCTGTGGAATTTGGTATGTGGGCAGGTGGATGTGGCTATCAAAGAGATTTGAGTAGAAGTCATGGATAATCTTCTCCATTGCCTTTCTGGAAAATGTGATAGATCCATCAGGGCGTTAGAGGGCAGTCATCTTGGTCTTATAGTTGGCGACAGACAGGCGGGCGGTGCGAATGCTTTTCCGGCCTCTGCTGCATCTTCCAGTATTTCTGCTCTTCTGTCTTTGAGGTCTTCTTTTTTTTGCTTCTCTGCACTGTTTAGCAAGCTTGGACATTAGTATTTGGTCTCCTGAGGCTCGCGCCTTGCCAAGTTGGTGAATGAGCTCAAGAGTTTCTGAAGACAAGTGTGCTTTTGTGTCTTTCTCTCTCTCGGCATTCTTTGCACAATCATGGAGGTGCTGAACCAGTCGGTTGTATTCTTCATCGATGTCATCAATGATGGTTTCAATGTCTGATACCATCATTGGTATCAGTTCATTGATATCAGATGTCAATGATGGTATCAATGTCCTGTCTCAATGTCTCTCTCATTGAGACAGGACATATGCAGATATTACTGGGGCTCGCTCTAGCAAATAGATGATGAATGGGAGGACAGAGATAGTGATAGTGATAGAATCTGGAAACAACCTAAATGCCTGAGAACAGAGGACTGGCTAAAGAAACTGTGGTTCATCTACACTATGGAATACTATGCAGCCGTCAGAAAAGATGAAATTATGAAATTTACCTGGATGGACATGGAGACTATTATGCTGAGTGAAATTAGTCAGAAGGAAAAGGACAGATATAGAATGACTGCATTCATTAATAGGATATAAATAGATACCAGTGTTTTACTAAATGTGGGAAGCGGTAATGGCAGATTAAAACTCACCATTGAATATACACAAAGAGACTTAAGTGATAAACTCTAAATATCTGCAGGGCTAGCCACAATGTGTAAAATAAGAGTGAGAGAGATGCAGGGACAGAGAGAGAGAGACAGAGAGAGAGAAAGAGAGGAAACGGGGGGTACCTGCTATTGAGGCAGCCTGGGGGTGGCCGGGAGGGGGGTGGGGTACATTGGTGGTGGAAATGGGGCACTGGTGGAGGGATGGGTGCTGGAATACTGTATTACCAAGAACCAATTATGAACACCTTTGTAATTGTATGTCTCACTGTGGTACAATAAAAAATTAAAAAAAAACAGAAGAAAAAATATGCAGGTAAAGAATATATGAGCAAGTTATGATAAATATTGTTGGAGGACAGGTTTAGCTATTCTGGGAGCTTTGTTGTTTTGCCCACTCCAAGCTTAATCTACTTAAGTCAAGGTTCATTCTAATGAGACTTCTCTTCTATGTAAACACTGCTAGAGGGTTTGGCACTTACAGAAGTCACCTTGATTGAATAACTTCTGACTTATACATCTACTAAGACTTCTATAATTTCTAGATTGGGCACAGCTCCTCTTTATACCCACTGCACCCAGCGTGGGACAGTTAGAATTTACCAGGAGATACCACCCTGGCTATGCTGAGACTATAGAAAGACTATAGGAAGGATCATACTGGTTTGCTCTAAGTAGGCGAGTGTGACCCTTTCAGTACATGAGAACAAGATACTCAGAATCACTCTGGTGCAGATAATAATAAGAAGGACCTTGTGGGTACCATCTAGATTACATGAAGCTCATGAAGTTAAGATGTATTACTTTATATCAGCCCCCTCTCTCTCTCAGTGTTTTACATAAGAGATAATCTAGGGATTAGTCCTTGGCATAACCTTTGTTTATACCTGCAATAGGGTGTGGCACTACACTCTGTTTAGAGTTCTTTGTTGACATGACCCTCCCAATTGGATTACTTTGGTGTATATAAGGGGCTCACTTGACACGCTTTACCTTTTTGCCTTTTTGGGCCTTATAGCTTTTCGGCTTTTGGTTCCTTGGCCTTTTGCTTTTGGCTTTTGCTCTTTGGCCTTTTGCTCCTTCTGGACAGGACTCAGCTCGGGTGGGATCCTCTCTCTTTGGTGGAGGACTTAGGCTCTTTTGTATGGTCTAAGTTCGTACCAGAGCTAGAGTTTGTTCATTATATTGGAGTGCTGTGGAAGAGCTTTTGTACTATTAAAAGCCTTTTTTGGAATTGCACCAGACTCATGAGTTTTCATCTGTTCTCCCAGCGTCCTTGGAAATAGAAGAGAACCTCTGACCTGACACTGTCGGGGACCCCAGCAGCGTTCCCGACAAAATATGAATGTTATTGTATATTTAACAAACTGACCTCTTGCTATAAATGTATGATGTTAGTTCCTGTCAATAAGCTATTTGAATTCTATCACAATAGTGGACATTAATATTTGCTCATACTCCTTAGAAATGCAGAAGGAAAATTAAAGAGTTTAATATTATTCAGGAGTCAAAAATGGTTTAAGAAATAGATGTTTTGTGTGTGGGTATATGGCTAATATGATATTATATTGAAATATATTTTGATTAAAAATCAAGTCTATCTCTTGAGAGTAATTAAAAATAAAAGCAATCAATCCTATAAAAGTACATGCTGAAAGATTTGGCCAGTTTCTACTATTGATTGACAGTTGTGAAACTGGTAAAATAAAAATAATTAATGATAGCAAATTTGCATAGTAAATCTGACTAAATGTTCAGGTTTATATTTTTATTTACTTGAATGTTTGTTATGCATAGATGTATGTTAGAAATGTGGAATATGAATAAAAGTTAAGTAGATTGCATTAAATAAAACATTATGATCATATCCATAAACACTTCTGCTCCATTTATGTTTAATTGCATTATTAAAAGTGAATCTTAGAGTCAGAACGGACAGCACAGCAGGCAAGGAACCTGTCTTTTACATTATCAACTTGGGTTTAATACGTGATACCCCATATGGGACCCTGAGTACCTCTAGGAGTGCTCCATGACTGCAGAGTCAGAAGTGAGCCCTGATCAATGCTGAGTGCGGCCCAACACCCCCACCTCCCAAATAAAAGTGACCTCCTCCCTCATAATATAAAAACAGAAGTGCAAAGTGATGGCCAAATGAGTGCAGAACAAACACCTTACCTGCTGTACTATTTGTATAGAAACTTTACTCAATCTTTAAAAATACTTTATCCTCTCTCTTCTAAATATACTATTATTGTAAGAAAATTGTATGCAGAACTCATTCACCTTTCTTTAAAGGTATTTTGCTTCCCTCTATAAGTTATTGTAGAATCTTGTTTTGCTATAAGCAGTAGTTTAATCATTGACAATGTTTTACTAGATGCATGGCTTTTTCAAATTCTTACTAAATTCCATTTAAAAGATCTTTTAAATATGGAAACTTGTTTAAAGTGATCTATCTTACTTCCATTTTGGGAAAGCTATTTCTTTAATAGTTTTTGTTTATTCCTGTTCTTTTCTTTGTCTTGGATACTTGTGAATAAGTCATCAAATTTTCTAGATTAAAAGTTTATACTCATTAATTTAATGATAGGAAAAGTTTTATTAGCTTTCTATTATAATTAAAAACATATATTTTATTAAATTTTTTCACATTTTCTAAAACTTTTACTATTCAGTTTTCTTTCAGTTCTTTTTCTCTTCTTACTTATTTCATTTCTTTGTGTAATATGTACTGAAACTTTGGCATGAATAGTGGTGGGATTTTATTTACTTGTAAAAATGACCTTTGAATTTCCACAAATCACTATCACTATCCTCCCATTGATCATCTATTTGCTCGAGCGGGCACCAGTAATATCTCCATATGTCCTGTCTCATGCTAGTAGAGCCCAAGGGCATCTGCTCGTTCCAGGAACATAAAGAGCCTCAAACCATTATATTAGGTCATGGAAATGAACTATATAATTGTTACTGGTATGTGGCATATCAAATACAACACGGGTAGCTTGCCAGGCTTGCCATGCAGGTGGCATACCCTTGTAGTCACCTCTAAATATAGTATTTATAGATGAGCCGCGGCCACAAGCGGCGCGAGACAGGCTGTGATAGGCTGTCGCTTGGTGGAGTTCTGACAAGAGGGAAGTCTGGATGTGGAAAATGGCGGCCCAATGGAGTATGGGGGGGTCATCTGGCTTATTCTGCAGCTCTGCTGGGGTGTCGGGTCAGTGTTAGAACTCGCCATTTGTCCCGGGCTTCTCGTGAGCGAGTGGGCACAGGGAGAGCAAGTAGCAGCTCTGCCCCATGTCTGTAAGTCTCTGGATCAGCATACCTGGGCCGGATTGAAAAAAAAAAAACTGCTGCAGGGTGGAACTCGATGAGACAGGCTGTGATAATAGGCTGTCTCTGGGTGGAGTTCTGACGAGAGGGGAGTCCGGATGTGGAAAATGACTGCCCAATGGAGTGGGAGGGGATCATCTGGCTTGGTGTGTAGCTCTGCTGGGGTGGTGGGCCAGGGCTAGAACCCGCCATCCCTCCCGGGTGCCTCGTGAGTGGCTGGGCACAGGGAGAGCAAGTAGCAGCTCTGCCCCATGTCTGTAAGTCTGTAAGAATATTTATTTCTCTTGAGGTCAATTTTATCATTTATAAAAATCTTTTATACTGAACTCTTTCTCCAAGTATTTGGTTGTCTTTATTCTTTCATCTTTTATACTGAACAATTAAGATGACACACAAGATGTTCAGTGTTGGTCAAAATACACTTTTTAGAATAAGAGCAAGTAACTGGCTTTAATCCTAGAGTTCTCAAAATGCCAGAACTATACATTTTTTATTTCAATATAACAGTATCCACCTTAGTCTTCCAGTTCCTAAGACTTCAGGGTCAAAGTTTGATTTTGGGCAGGGATGGGGGTAAGGGGTGGTGTAAGGTGCTGGGAACTGAACTCAGGGTCTTCCCCATGCAAAGGAAGCTGCTAAATCCCTGTTGGCACAGCTCCAGAACCCTGGCTGACGCTATACTATTGAGTAATTTTCCATGGAGTCTACTTGAGGTGAGACGGATTCACAGATACTGCTACACAGATGGGGAAGGACAGACCCAAAGGGGCACAGTCCCCTCATAATTGTAATTGCTATAGTTCAGTTGACAGAATCTGAGTGATAAGTTGTCTCTCCATAATTATGAGCAGCTCAGGCTTGACTTTGGTCGTCCTTTCTCCCTCAAAGAAAGTGTGTTAATGGAATTGCCTATCACCTTACAACCACTGTTATCCCCCACTGCAGTCCTCCCTAGACACAGCCAATTCCCAATTCAAGGTGTTTGTTTGACTTCTCCTTTGTGCCTCACGTTCCCAGTCTATTAATCTTGTATTGCATTGTTTTCCATTATATCTCTGTCCCCTCACCCTGCACATAGCATAGTTTCTCTTTTCCTATATTAGCACTGTTTTATTTCAATAAAATTGTCAATGACCATCAGCCTGTCGACTAGGGGATTGATGTCCAGTCCAGGACACACTAGGAGACACAGCCACCATGGGATGGTGATAGGAAGTGTTTCACCACTGAGCCACATCCCAACTCCCTTTGTGGAAGACTACTCTTCTTCATGTAAACTACTGGTTTGCACAAGAAACTGGGATAACATATGATTCAATGGGAACTTCATATTGCCCTACATATTTTATGTTTTATTATCAAAACTTAAAAAATATAGTTTAGGTAAAATAGTTACAACAGTGTTAAAGTTTATGTACTGATGTACAATGTTATAGAACCCCAAAGTATACACAACCTACCACTACTGTAACCATGTCACTTCTGGTTAGATCTTCATTCCTCCCTACCTTTCTTTATACTGTTTTAAAAAAATATTTTAAGGGGGTCCGGGCGGTGGTCCAGTGGGTAGGGCATTTGCCTTGCATGCAGCCAGCCCATGCCAGCCCAGGTTTATTCCCCGGCATCCCATATGGTCCCACGAGCATCACCAGGAGTAATTCCTGAGTGCAGAGCCAGGAGAAACCCCTGAGATCGCCAGGTGTGACCCAAAAAAAGCAATATATATAATTATATATGTATATATACATATAATTATATATGTATATACACACATATAATTATATATGTTATATATAATTATATATAATTATAATATAATTATATATGCATATATACATATATAGTTATATATATGAATATATACATATATAATTATATATATATATGTTAAGGGGCCGGAGTGATAGCACAGTGGGTAGGGCATTTACCTTGCAAGCGACCGACTCGGGTTTGATCCTGGCATCCCATATGGTCCCCGGAGCACCACCAGGAGTAATTCCTGAGTGAAGAACCAGGAGTAACCCTGAGCACTGCTGGGTGACCCAAAAAGCCAAAAAAAAAATCAATTTGTTTTATTTTTAATTAAATTCTGTGGTTTATGATACTTTTAAAAATCAGGTTTTTGATAGAAGGTCAAAGTATGTCACTACTACTATATATTTTTTGGTTTTGTCTGTCTGTATTCTACAGACAAATGAGATCATCCACTTATTCATCCTTCTCTAACTTTGTTTTACCTGATATCCTTTAGTTCTATCCATATTGCAGCAAGTTTTTTTCCTTGGCTAAATTTTATTTCACCAAATTGGCATGGTGTATACATTTTTCTTATAGCTGCATAGTATTCCAAAGAATCCATATGCCACAGCTTCTTTGTCCAGTCTACTGTCATTAGGCATTTGGGTTGTTCTCATTCCTAGCTATTATACTAGTTGCTGTAATGAACGTGTATATATCTTTTTTGAATCACTGTTTTTGTGATTTGGGACTAGTTACCAAGAAGTTGATATTTGGGTTATATGGGCATTGACATTTAGTTTTTGAGGAATCTCCTAAGACACCCCAATGAATGGAATAAATATTTGCACATAAGACATCAGAAAAAGGACTAACATCCAAGATATATCAAACACTCACAGAACTCAGGAACAATACAAAGCAATTATTCCATCAAAAATGGGGAGAGATGATGAACAAACATTTCTCTGAAAGGGACTTATGGGTGGCCAACACATATGGAAAAAGTGTTCATCATCACTTATTATCAGTGAGATGCTAATTAAAACAACAATAATATATCATTTCACACCAGAGAGAATAACATGTTAAAAAGACTGGAAACCAGTGTTGAAGATATGTGGTGAAAAAGGAACCCTCAATACAGTTGGTAGAAAAGTTGTCTGGTTAAATTTTTATGGAAATTGATATGAAAATTATCCTCTGTATTTGCAGTGAGCTCTTTTATCATTTATCTTTCACTTTGTTTAAACTTTCACTCTTTGCCTTTTTTTTTTATTCCCCTAAGGGGTGCACCGTTCCTGGAGGTACTGTGATACCAGGTTGATGCGTGGAATGGATGGAGTAAGTTCCTATTCCATTTCCTAGTCCCAAAAAATCCATTTAATATATTGTCCTCAGATAGAGGACGTGTCAGATATTAAACTGATAAGAAAAGATACTACACTTGATCTTAGCCAAAAGGCCAAGAAGCAACACTTATTTTTGAGTAATGAGGACATTTATTATCTCAGTTACTTTTATGTGTACATGCATTAGATGTGTTGAAAACACATTAAAAATCCACTTTTATTAATATTTGAGGATACAGTATTAATAACTGTAGCTACCAAGACATACATTAAATTCCCAGAATTTTTCTTTATCCTTGTCTTTGTTCTGAAGTCTGTTATTATTTTATTTAGTTCACAGATTATTTTTTGATTTAGTTCTTATAATTAAAGATATGGACCCTTTGACCAACTTCTTCCCATTTTTACACAACAGCCCTTGCCAAACACTGATCTACTTTCTACCTAGTGGGTAGCAATTTTCACTTCTCTTAGGGCACTTAACCTATTCTACTTGTTGTCACTGTCACTGTCTTCCCGTTCATCATCGATTAGCTAGAGCGGGCACCAGTACCATCTCCATATGACCTGTCTCATGCAAGTAGAGCCCAAGGGCATCTGCTTGCTCCAGGAACATAAAGAGCCTCAAATCATTCCATCAGGTCATGTGAATGAGGTCTATAACAGTTACTGGTATTTGGCATATCAAATACGACACGGGTAGGGTAGCTTGCCAGGATCTGCCACGTGGGTAGCATACTCTAGTAGTCACCTAAAAATCCAGCATTTATTGATGAACCACCTAACCGCAAAGTGGCTGCGCAAGCCTGGCTGAGATAGGCTGGTCTGCTGGGTGGACTTCTGGCGAGGGGGAAGTCCGGATGTGGAAAATGGAGGCCTCTCATGGAGTGGGGAGGTCGTCTGGCTTGTTGTGAGGCTCTGCTGGGGTGGCGGGCCAGGGCTAGAACCCGCCATCCCTCCTGGGTGCCTCATGAGTGGCTGGGCACAGGGGGAGAGCCAGTAGCAGCTCTGCCCTATGTCTCTAAGTCTCTGGATCAGCATACCTGAGCCGGATTTAAAAAGGCCTGCAGCAGGGTGGATCTCGATGATCCAGGCTGTGATAGGCTGTTCTGCAGGGTGGAGTTCTGATGAGGGGGAAGTCTGAGCCGGATTTAAAAAAAGACTGCAGCAAGGTGGATCTCGATGAGCTGGGCTGTGATAGCCTGGTCTGCTGGGTGGAGTTCTGACAAGGGGGAAGTCTGAGCTGGATTTAAAAAAAGACTGCAGCAAGGTGGATCTCGATGAGCTGGGCTGTGATAGGCTGGTATGCTGGGTGGAGTTCTGACAAGGGGAAGTCGGATGTGGAAAATGGAGGCCCCTCATGGAGTGGGGGGGGTCGTCTGGCTTGTGAGGCTCTGCTGGGGTGGCAGGCTAATTCACTTATTAGGAGTGAATTTTATTTACTATTTTTTGGGCCACGCCCTCTTGGGCTGAGGGCTAGTATTTGGCTCTATGCTCAGGGATAGCTCCTGGTAGAGCTGCCAGGGATCAAACTTGGATCAGCTAAGGACAAGGTAAGTGCCCTACCTATTCAAATTTATTCCTTTTTTTTTTGGTTTTGGTTGTTGGGCCACACCCAGCAATGTTCAGGGGTCACTCCTGGCTCTGCCTTCAGGAATGACTCCTGGAAGGACTTGGGAACCACAGGTGGAAGTTGCCCTTATGGAGTAGTTTTTCTCTACAGACTCTAAGTTTTGAGTAATAGATTTTGCATTTTTATTCTGGTTTAATCACTTTTGTTTTTCTATGTTTGCTCTTATCTGTGGATACTTTATTCTTTTTGTTGCTATGGGTTTAAAACTCTTCATTTATTTACTCTAAGAAAATACGGTAATCAAAAGTCTCCCCAAACACAAAAACCCAGGTCCAGATGGATTCACCAGTGAATTCTACAAAACCTTTAAAGAGGACCTACTCTCAATTTTTTTTAAGCTCTTCCGGCAAATTGAAGAAACAGAAATACTCCCAAATAGCTTTTACGAGGCACATATCACCCTGATACCCAAAGCAGACAAAGATGTCACAAAAAAGGAAAACTACAGACCAATCTCCCTGATGAATACAGATGCTAAGATCTTCAACAAAATACTAGCAAATAGAATCCAAAGAGTCATCAAAAAGATTGTACACCATGACCAAGTGGGATTCATCCCGGGAATGCAAGGATGGTTCAACATCCGCAAGTCAATCAACATAATACATCATATCAACAAAAAGAAAAATAAAAACCATATGATCATATCAATAGATGCAGAGAAGGCATTTGACAATATTCAACACCCATGCATGATGAAAGCTCTCCGTAAAATGGGGATTGAAGGAACCTTCCTCAAGATAATCCAGGCCATCTACTACAAGCCCACAGCGAGCATCATTCTCAATGGGGAAAAACTGAAAGCCTTCCCCTTAAGATCAGGGACAAGACAAGGCTGCCAGCTCTCACCACTTCTATTCAATATAGTACTGGAAGTACTTGCCATAGCAATCAGGGAAGAAAAAGACATTAAGGGCATCCAGATAGGAAGGGAAGAAGCCAAGTTATCACTATTTGCAGATGACATGATATTATACTTGGAGAACCCAAAACTCTCTACCAAGAGGCTCCTAGAAATAATACATTCTTATAGTAGAGTAGCAGGGTACAAAATCAATACCCAAAAGTCAATGGCCTTCCTATATGCAAACAGCGAAAGAGAAGAAAGGGACATTAAAGAAACTATCCCATTCACAATTGCACCGCAGAAAATCAAATACCTAGGAATCAGTTTGACAAAGAATGTAAAGGATCTCTACAAAGAAAACTACAAAACGTTACTTCAGGAAATAAAAGAAGACCTGAGGAAATGGAGACACATTCCCTGCTCATGGATTGGAAGGATTAACATTGTCAAAATGGTAATACTCCCTAGAGCTTTATACAGATTCAATGCGGTCCCTATAAAGATACCCATGATGTTCTTCAAAGAAATTGAACAAACACTCCTGAAATTTGTATGGAATAATAACCCCCCACGAATAGCTAAAGCAATCCTTGGGAAAAAGAAGATGGGAGGTATCACTTTCCCCAACCTCAAGCTCTACTACAGAGCAGTTGTAATTAAGACAGTGTGGTATTGGTATAGAGACAGACCCGTAGACCTATGGAATAAGAACTGAGTATCCTGAAATGCACTCACAAATATACAACCACTTAATCTTCGATAAAGGAGCAAAAAAATATTAAGTGGAGCAAAGAAAGCCTCTTCAACAAATGGTGCTGGGAAAACTGGGCAGCTACGTGTAAAAAATGAACTTAGACCTCCTTCTAATGCCATGCACAAAAGTCAGATCAAAATGGATTCTAGATCTCGATATCAGACATGAATCTATAAGGCACATCGAAGAAAACATAGGAGAAACGCTCTACGACATCGAAACAAAAAGTATCTTTAAAGACGACACACCACTGACCAAGCAAATGGAAGCAATGATAAACAAATGGGATTATATAAAATTGAAAAGCTTCTGCACCTCAAAAGAAAGGGTGACCAAGATACAAAGACAATCCACAGAGTGGGAAAGGATATTCACCCAATACCCATCTGACAAGGGGTTAATATCCAGGATATATCAGGCACTGGTAGCACTCCACAAGAAGAAAACAGCCAACCCCATCAAAAAATGGGGAGAAGAAATGAACAGAAGCTTCCAAAAAGAAGAAATTCGAATGGCCAAAAGGCATATGAAAAAGTGCTCTTCATCTTTAATCATCAGGGAGATGCAAATCATAAAAACAATGAGGTACCATCTCACCCCACAGAGACTGGCACACATCCAAAACAGCAAGAACAACCGGTGCTGGCGTGGATGTGGGGAAAAAGGGACTCTCATCCACTGCTGGTGGGAGTGCCGACTGGTCCAGCCCTTTTGGAAAACAATATGGGCATTCCTCCGAAAGCTAGATATTGAGCTCCCATTTGATCCAGCAATAGCACTCCTGGGAATATACCCTAGAGACCGAAAAACACATAGCAGAAACACTATCTGTACTTCTTTATTCATCTCTGCGCTATTCACTATAGCTAGAATCTGGAAACAACCTAAATGCCCGAGAACAGAGGACTGGCTAAAGAAACTGTGGTTCATCTACACTATGGAATATTATGCGGCTGTCAGAAAAGATGAAATTATGAAATTTACCTGCAAATGGATGGACATGGAGTCTATCATGCTGAGTGAAATTAGTCAGAAGTAAAAGGACAGATATAGAATGACTGCATTCATTAATAGGATATAAATAGATTCCAGTGGTTTACTAAATATGGGAAATGGTAATGGCAGATTAAAACTCACCACTGAATATACACAAAGAGACTTAAGTGATAAACTCTAAATATCTGCAGGGCTAGGCACAATGTGTAAAATAAGAGGGAGAGAGATGCAGAGACAGAGAGAGAGAGAGAGAGAAAGAGAGAGGAAACTGGGGTACCTGCTATTAAGGCGGCCTGGGGGTTGGGATGGGGAGGGGTACATTGGTGGTGGAAATGGGGCACTGGTGGAGGGATGGGTGCTGGAATACTGTATTACCAAGAACCAATTATGAACACCTTTGTAATTGTATGTTTCACGGTGGTATAATAAAAAAATTAAAACAAAGAAAATACATATGCCAAGTCAGACAACTTGAACAAGAACTCTGCAATGTTTTGTTTACTTGATGTACATATTTTCTTCAAATTTTTTATTTAAACTTAATTTAAATTATACATTTTTTGTGTGACAAATATTCTAGAAAAATTTCAGGGAGAAATTTAATTTTTGTTGAGATAATGTTAACAAGCATGACTATATATATTGTAGGAGTTCAAGTTCATGCCTTTTCAAGAATATGTTACCACACACCATAGTAACTAATATGTGCATCTTATAAACATGGTTTTAAAACAAAGTTATTCATGAAACTCTACAATTAAAAAGAACTAACAAGGAGGCTGGAGCAATAGTCCAGCAGGTACACATTTGCCTTCCATGGGGCCAACCTGGGTTTAATACCTGGCATCCCATATGGTCCCCCGAGTACCACCATAGTAACTCTTGAGTGCAGAGCCAGGAGTAACCCCTGAACATTGCTGGCTGTGATCCAAAAAACATAAAAACAAACAAACAAAAAACCCCAAAAACTAACAATTTGTGAGTCAGGAGTGATAGTGCAGTGGTTAAAATACTAGTCTTTTATTCAGTTCACCATGGTTTGATCTTTCCCTGAACACAGAACCATGATTAAGTCCGGAGCATCTTGAGTATGGACACAAAGAAAATGAAGTGAAATGAAACAAACACAACCGGGGCCAGAGAGATAATACAGGAGGTAAGGAACTGACCTTGCATGCTACCAACTCTTAATGAGCCTGGCGCTGAAGGTAATACACCAAGCACCACCAGGAGTTACTGCAGATCACTGACTCACTGGTAACCCCTAAAAACCACCAGATGTGAACTACACTCAAATAAAATAAAATAAAAAGAGACCAAGCTGATAAAAAGAAAAATGAACAGAGGGTTTCAATAAATGCTTCTCAAAGAAGATACATGAAAAGTTGTCACTGTCTCTCATTATCAGATAAATCAATGGAAATGAAGGCTTCAAGGAGCTATCATCTTACCTTGAGGAAGTGATGCTACTCTTGCTGCACATTGTGGGGGTTACCTGGGCCACCCCAGCAGTACTTAGGTCTCAAGTGTTCTTCTACAGTTATACTTGGGAAACCATGCAGTTCTGTAGATCAATTCCAGATCAGACATAGACCATAACCATAGTACCTCATACCTTCTGGTTTGATTTTTGAGATTGTTTTCATTTTTGATGGTTACAGTTTTGGATTAAAGAATAAATAATTAAATATCAAAAAGGTAAACATTATTTTAATCATATCATGGATTTCTATCTAATTATACTGAAAAACTTACCTTAGAACACAGTAAGAGGGGACGGAGCGATAGCCCAGCAGGTAGGGCATTTGCCTTGTATGCAAACGACCGGGTTCGATGGTATCCCATATGGTCCCATGAGCACCACCAGTAGTAATTCCTGAGTGCAGAGCCAGGAGTAGCCCCTGAGCGTAGCCAGGTGTGACCCAAAAAGCAAAAAAAAAAAATTAAATAAATAAACACACACAGTAAGATTTTATGATGTCCTCCATAGACTAATATTTATTCACCCACTTAGGTGCTTTTATATTTAGCCTGTTTCAGTAGAAGCTTTGCTTTAGAGAACTTTAGAGGGATAAAAGGCACTTGGAAACACATGATGCTAGAAAAAAGGTGGTCTTCTCAGGGAATGTTTAGGAACGCACTCTCTCATGTGGCCTTGAAGGTAAGTCATGGCCTCCAGACTTCCTACAAAAAAGCAAGTTCCAGCAATATTGGTTTTCCAGACAGCAGAAGTCTATGCACAGAAGTGATAGTCTGGAATGGGAATTCTAATTGCTCATGGCAGCCTGGTTGACAGTGGAGGAGACACTACTGTGAATGTGTTTTTACCACATTCACACAAGCCTACTTCGGAGGTTGTCATCTCTGGAAGACACATCACCCTTTTAAACTGGCCCTTGTCCAGCTTTAATCATCCACCACAGTTGGGGCTAAGGGAGGTTTTGTGGAAAGAGATAGTCAGATTGCCTTCCTCCCCTGGCTGCTTCTTTAAGTAACATATGTTAAACACATTTATTAAAGCTGTAAATAAGCAAGCATGTGTGTGTGTGTGCACATACACACACACATACACACACACCGCACTAAACATGTCTTCGCCTCCATCCCTCCTCCCTCCACCCCCTTTCTTGTGAAGGGAGTGTTGCATGCACAGAAGTCTGTGGCTGGACGGAGGCCCAGAAATCTGGAAAGTGTATTATGTGGGATCCCTACGGAGAAGCACTTGGCTGCCGGCAGCTCTGGCTCTGGGTTTCCACACACCATCAATCTGGTGCCTGGCAGTCCCCGGTCCTCCTCATCTCACCTCATGCAGAGAGCAGACACAGCGCAACTATTTGTCTCACATTGCAGGAGCCAAGTCATTTGAGGAAAGGACGAAAAGAGCATGGAAGCATAATGGGGGTAGGGATAAATAACAGCCTTCCAACAGTGTGTACCACTCCATTTTACTGTCAAATGTCTTGCTACCCACGTTAACACAAGCATTTGGATGTTGATGGTGGGAGGGAAAAACCAGAACAGACTCGGGGTGGAAAGGTCGGGATATCGGCTATCTTTCAGGAATCAGTTCACAGCAGAAGTAAGAGAAAAACCTTCAGGTGTTTTCAGAAGGGTGGATTTGGGAAATAGAGCCCCAAGTTACTTTGCAAGTGAGAAACAAAGCTAAGCTTTTCACTCAATGCTTGCAGGTTTGATTTACACCCTTGGTATAGAATGGGAAACCGAGGCATGCATGCACAGATCAACTTAGCCATAAATTTCCCACGCATTACTAGAAACAGTAATATATACATCAGGCAAGCTGGTGTTGGCATACAATACATGTGTTTCCTTAGATTTCTGGAGCTGATTTGAGTCTCGTAAAAGTAATAAGAAAATAGTGTTTCCATCTTGTGAAACTTTACTCAGACTTAATAATGTCCAGTTGAAAAGTCCTCGTTTCTGTTTTATCAGAATATTCTTCCTGCTTATGACTCTCTGACTACTGTTTCAACAGTGGCAGCATAAAAGTCTTGTTACAATTCCAAGGTGGCGAGGACATTGAAATAAACTGGCCTGCTTCTATTTTGATATTAACAAAATTTCTAAAATTATTTTATTTTTAAATAAAATAAAATGTGTTGTAGGGCCACACCTGACAGTGTTCAGGGCTTGCTCCTTGTTGCGCGCTCATGGATCACTTCTAGTGGGAACACATGTGTTATCCTGGAGTAACCAGGATTGAACCCTGGTTGACCAAGTAAGGCAAATGCCCTACCTAATATACTACCACTTAGGACTCTCTCTTAGTAGAAAGAGACTTAACCTTGTTTCGTCTATTTTTCTGGTGGGTTTGGTGATGCTTTTGGCCATGGCATACTGGCAGAGGGTTTGTGGGGGTCTCTCAAGCTCATTCAATGCAAATTGGAGGTCATTTTCTATTTTCTCTCCTCTTCATCCTTGTGATTTCAGTGAAAACTTTGGAGAATTCTGACTTAAGTTTAGTTTTTTGCAAGGACAATGAAGTAGAATTGAATTTTCAAGATCCTGTAGACCCTGAGACATGGGATGTAACTATGCTTGGTCTTGGTGCTGAAAGGCTGAATTGCGATTACATCTTGGGTCCAGAAAAATTCACCTTGATTGTCCCATATCAGACCTGTGCCAGGAAAGTGACCTCCACCCAGCAGACCAGCCTATCAGTGCCCGGCTCATCGAGTTCCACCCTGCAGCAGTCTTTCTTAAATTCGTCTCAGGTATGCCGGTCCAGAGACTCGCAGACATGGGGCAGAGCTGCTACTGGCTCTCCCTCTGACCAGCTGCTCACGAGGCACCCGGGAGGGATGGTGGGTTCTAGCCCTGACCCACCACCCCAGCAGAGCCTCGCAACAAGCCAGACGACCCCCCCACTCCATGAGGGCCTCCATTTTCCACATCCGGACTTCTCTCTTGTCAGACCTCCACCCAGCAGACCAGCCTATCAGTGCCCGGCTCATCAAGTTCCACCCTGCAGCAGTCTTTCTTAAATCCGGCTCAGGTATGCAGGTCCAGAGACTCGCAGACATGGGGCAGAGCTGCTACTGGCTCTCCCTGTGACCAGCCACTCACGAGGCGCCCGGGAGGGATGGTGGGTTCTAGCCCTGGCCCACCACCCCATCAGAGCCTCGCAACAAACCAGACAACCCCCCCACTCCATGAGGGCCTCCATTTTCCACATTCGAACTTCTCTCTCATCAGACCTCCACCCAGCAGACCAGCCTATCAGCGCCCGGCAGAGCCTGGCAAGCTACCCGTGTTGTATTTGATATATATGCCAAATACCAGTAACAATTATAGACCTCATTCCGGAATGGATTGAGGCTCTTTATGTTCCTGGAGCAAGCAGATGCCTTGGGCTCTACTAGCATGAGACAGGACATATGGAGATGTTACTGGGGCCCGCTCGAGCAAATCGATGATGAACGGGAAGACAGTGATACAGTGACAGTGGTAAGAGTTATGAGAACTGAATTAGACTTGACCAGAGAGTAGAATTATTTTTCAGTCATAAGGATAGAAATTTATAACAGTAAGAACATTTGTAATAAGCTCCAGAGAGTTCTAATTATGAATAATTGCAGATAATTCTGAAGTTTGTTTTACCTAAAGAAAGGAGGGTTGTATTGGAGAGATCAGGTTTATTTTTGCTATTGGAAATGCAAAGAATAGATTTGCCCCTGAAAAACCACTTGTTCATATATTCAAATATATATATCTATACATATATATGTGTATATGTATACACACACACACACACACACACACACACATATATATATATATATATATATATATATATATATATATATATAAAATGCTGGCTGACTTTGACTGAGAATGTGGAAAAATAGGTCTACAACTAAATTCAACAAAACTATGTTCATGAAACATGAATTAGTTCCAAGGCCCCATTTACTTTCAATGGAACAAACATCTCTGAATGCAGCAGTTATGTGTACCTAGGTCGAGAAGTCAACATGATGAACGACCTAAAACCTGAGCTGTGCAGGAGGAAGAGAGTGGCATGAAATGCCTTCAAAAAGCATCGAAGAAATAGGTAAAAGGACAAAGAACCTCTGGCTCCGAGCACATCTCTTTGACTCCACCGTTCTTCCTGCATTAACATGCACCTCAGAGACCTGGGCCCTACGAAAGCAGGATGAGAATGCTATTGGGTCTCCCAGAGAGGAATTGAACAAGCTATGCTTGGAATATCAAGCCTCACTCAAGTGAGAGAAGGAATCTGGAGTTCCGGCCTCCATCGCTGTTCCAGAGTCAGGGATGCTGTTTCATTTGCCAAGGCATCGAAAATCAGATGGGCTGGACATGTAATGCAATTTGGAGATGACCGCTGACTAGAGCCGTTACCAACTGGACCCCACGGGATGTCAAAAGATCACGTGGCTTCCCACGCACAAGGTGATCAGACTTCTTTGTCAATACTCTGAACAAATGGTTTGAGGCTCTTTGTGTTCCTGAAGCAAGCAGATGCCATTGGGCTATACTGGCACGTGATAGGGTCAAATGGAAAAGTTACTGGCGCCCACTCGAGCAAATCGATGAATAATGGGATGTCAAGTGGTCAAGTGATATATTAAAAATGTACATATACTTAACTACTAAATATAATGTATATATGTGTATATATTTAACTATATATAATATATATAAAACCTTTGAGTTTGTGCTTTCTGGATGCAGTCTACTAGTATTAGTTCTCTATTCAAAACATTCATAGTCTCAATCTTACTTAAATGTAAATCCCACTTTCTACTTTAAAAATTTTATTATACCTCCATGAGATATACATTTGAAAAAGTATTCATATTTGGGTTTCAGTCATACAGTATTCCAGCACCAATCCCACCTTCTACTTGAAGACCTTAATTCTATATTAATAGACTTCCATGAAAGTTTATAGGGAAAAAAACTTTATGCAGCACATGGATATTTGGTATCTCATGAGATTAGGAGAATTGCAAGACCTGACAAACACAAATGCTCCACTCCCTGAACTCACCGTGTCTTTAGTTTCCAAGAATATTACAGAAGGTTTATTATACTTTCAAGCTGGGCTCTGTTTTATGCACAGGAGCTTTCAAACTGGCAAAGGATCTGGAGCTAATGAAACCATAAGAATAACACATAGCAAGAAATGGTTCACTGGATTTGAGGCTTCGTTTATTCCAAGGAAAAGAGTAATGTTATTGTAGAAAGGTTAGCAGTAGTTGTTAGAGCAATTGTAAAAAATTTACTCCTATATACACATAAAATGGGAAAGAAAATTAGTTTAACTTTTAAAGGGAAAAGAGTTATTTCACCAGTAAGTCTGTTTTATTTCTTTGATAAAGCAGTTTAAGTACATCAGTTATAAGGTTTCACCCTGAAACAATCATGGTCAATGTTTGGCATTCATCACTATAGATAAAAAATTGCCATTTATTATCAAAGGGATATTAGCAGTCCAAAGATAATAAAGACATTTACTTATTCCTAATGAAAGCATATCTGCTTCTTAAACTCTAGTCTGTTTTCCTCTAATATTTCAAAATCTAAGCATCTACTATAATAGCATTTCAAATGCTTAGTTGTAACAGAAGCCAAAATAATTTTTTTTCATTTTTTCATTGTCAAATGAGTAAAACGATTTTTATTTCAAGAATAATCAAATGTAGGACACCCTAGGGGCGACTAGGGGCCAAGGGGCCAAAAGCTAGGTTCTTTACTGCCTCCCCAGGATGTCGGTAGCTTTCGTACTGGACTGGAGGAGAGGCAAGGTCAGCCAGTCAACCGGCAGAGTATCCAGCAGCTCCTGGAAGGGAGTAACCAACTGCTGCTCTATCCTGGTAGAGTATCAGAACAAGGGACCGGCAAACGAGTGCATCCAGTACTAACCCGTGTTACACAGAAATCTCATTTATTTGGCTACCATCGCAGATGCCAGGCCAGTCGGTAAAACTAAAGCAATGGAATAGCGCTCCAGTTGACTAGCTGTGATTGTCACGGAATGCAATCCAGTTCCTCTGCAGCAGAAATAGGATCTTTATCGGTTAGCGGCATCAAATACACATGAAACCTCTGTGGCTCTTTTTTAAAATGTGAAGGAAATTTCACATTCTTGACAGAAATACTTATTTTAACAACTAAGCGTATTGCCTCCCTAACTTGACTCCAGGTGTCCTCTTCTTGAAATAGTGACTACATGAGCATCTTTAAGTATTTGTTTGTTTGTTTGTTTGTTTGTTTTATCAAGAGGAGAGTGACAGGGATTGGGCGAGCAGTAGAGTGTCAGAACTCTGTTGGCTACATCCCCACCTGCCATTTGTAGTCCCTGATGTCTCTTTCTTGTTGAAATAACATTTGAAATATTCATGCTCCCATAAAAAGAACAATAAAGTGTATCATTTTTTCCTTAAAATTATTTTAGCTGCTCACGTAGGCCTTAGCTTATCATCATTTCTCCTTAACTTTTCAAAATTGAGCTGACTTTTAATTAATTTGCTCCTTCCATTAGTTTTCTTAATTATTTTCTAGTTTAAGAAAGCATAGTTGAAATTTAATTAAAATATTATACTCCATCTCATCATGTCTTCCGGATTTTACACAAAAAATAAGATTTAGCATAAGAAATAAGGTTTTTGGGTGCTATTTATTTTGGTTAATTAGGGGTTAGGCCTGAGGGAATATAAATTCAATAAAATCAAAATACTCATAATCCAATTCTGCAAAGTTTACTCTTGGGTTTACATAAATATTGGCAGATTGTTTAATTATAGATAATTCTGCATTTGCTTGATTCAAATTAAGGAATCTTTTTGCAGGAGCTTTGTGTCATGCTGAGAAGAGGGACTATGCTGGTCCTAGCAGAGCTTAAAGGACTAGATAGATGAGCATTGGGGATTGAATGAGATTGACTGGATTCAAGGCAGATACCGTCACCATCATATGTGCAAGGAGAGTGCCTTAATCGTTCACCCTTAATGGAATCTTTGAGGCCAAAGATTAGTTTCCTTCTAAAACAGTCTTTTTTTTCCTTAATTGATGAATAATCAGGAGAGGGACTGCTGGATTTTTATTCGATGATTATTAATTTATGTTTGTTTTTACTGACTGGATTTCCATGTGAATTTCTTACTTGTTGCTATCATTAGGTCAAAACCTTATCATTCAATAAAATTTAATGATTTCATTATATATTTAGAGTTCTAACAAGCTGTCGAAATCATTGATACTATATTTAATGGTAAGGAGTATATTCTGGGTTTGGTTTCAAAGAGACGTATGCAAATTTAGTCCTTAGTGTCAGTGCTGCTCAAATTTAGCCCACTCCTAAAAAGTGCAGCAACCATAAGCAAAACACTCAAATTGGCTCCCTCTCCTCAAATTTTCCACCACTATTATTGAAATTTTTACCTTTATTTGATATATAGATCAGTTCTATTTCAGAGTACAATAAACTTTTTGAATTTTTATTCAAAAGTTTACTGCAAATGTTTAGATTGATTTAAGAAGGTTAATGATAAGAAGTAATGAAGGAAGATTTTTTATTTATCCCTAAATGAAGTAACTTGATCTTCTGAGAGTATACCCTTGAATTAATCACTTTCTATTCTTAGCTTAAATAGTTCATTGTATTTGAGGTGATTAAATTTTCTAAGAACAGTTTTGTTCTCTGGTTAATAGTTGAGCTTAGTGAGGGGAAGATAAATAACTTCCAGCCTGCTCCAACTGCAGGTGTTAACTTTGGTCTACAGAAATACCTGATTTGATTTGGCATGATCGGCTCCTTTATTTGGAGGGTCTAGTAAAGAAAGCCAACATTTTATTCAGCTGCATTTGATAGCCATCATTAAAAACTAAAATGTTCAATTGTTGAGATTTGAGTTCCAGCATTTTGTTTCAGCAGTTGACTAAGCGACACAGAGAAACAGACTTAATAAGTAATAGAAAATTTTAATTTGATTTGTCTCAAAGCTCCTGGAACATAAAAGTTTGTGATGAAATCTTACAAAATTTCAGGATGGTATTTTTGTGAAGTTTGTGCCTAAGTAGCTGATTAAAATTTAGTGCTGAGTGTGAAAGTAAGGACAATAGGATATCCCATGATGGAACTTGATAAGAGCCTAGCATTATCACCCAAATACAACTCTTGGCCAAAAAACTATTTTTAGAGTTTTATATGTATTGCTGCATATTCATAAAAGCTATATACACATTTTATGTGTGTGTGTATATATATATACTTTTTGTGTGTATACACACTCACGTGTACAAACACACACTCATTTATCTATTTACCTATCTATATATACACAGAGTTCCTTGGAAAAATGATTCAATGAAGACTCAGGCAGAAAAACAACAAGAACAGTTAATAATAACAGAAATTAAGGAGGTTAAAAAGTTAACAAAAATAAAAAATTAAAATATAGCAAAAATATACTAATGTTCATTTAAGTGAAAGCAGCCAGAGCGTAATGAGAGTAGAATTCTAATAACAAAGTGCCTTGCAATTAATAACATACATAAAAATGAGTAACTATTGTATATGTCATATGCTTGTTTTCATAGTTCCTGTACTTATCAATTAGAAGATGTGTAATACTTGTGACATAATTTACCATATTTGGTTTTAATATTGAGTATACTGCAAGCATAATTATTATAAATTAAATTTTTAGCAGAAGGCAGAAAATAAACCTGGGGTCAATCATATGGAACAATATGTAGTCAGAAACATAAATCTTCCATTGAAAGATGACCAATATTACCTTCTAGATTTTCCTGTCTTAATTATACAGTGTATGAGAAGAAATATATTATCCCTGGCATAAATTATAAATTATGCTATGGAAATCATATTTTGGATAATTTTGTGTTGAGTCATAATTTTTATTTTTCAAATAATTTTAATCATTTTTAGAGTCTTTAACTGATAAGCAGCAACATTCTCTGTTGACAGTCTGTAGGACTTTGATACTATTTATTATACTATTTATTATGACTTAGGATCCCAGAATATTTTATTTGTCTCATATCCCATGTTTCACACTACTGTAATTTGTGTCTTTTGTTTTCATGTTACTATGATCTGTAGTTCCTCTGTGTCAAATTCAACAGCTACTTCCCAGTTTATTGCAACATAGCATCTTATCGCCCCGGAATTACTTATAATTCAATAAGATTGGGTTTGGTAATTAAAACAGTTTTCTCTCTGGCTTTATCTGTTAAATTGACATGTAACAGAGTGGCCTTGAGAAATTAAGTTCAACTACATTGTCCTCAGTTTCTTTGTCTGTAATAGAATAACTGCGACATAGTCACAAAATTTAGTATTAAATAAGATGATGCCTATAAAGTACTTCATATCAGACAGTAAGTGCTTAATAACTATGGTTAAGAAGTTTGAAATTCTCTATTGATATTTTGCCATTTTTCTTGACAGTCTTCTGTTCTATTGGTAGCTTTCCTTTAATCTCCATGCTTCACTACTGTGGGATTTTAAAAGGCACAGTACCACCCAAGGTCTGTTAAGATGGTTGAGGCCAGGGTTCTAAACTTGGCCAAGACTATAAATAAGGACCCCAGGAGAGCATCCTGAGGGGAACTTCCTGACTGAGAGAGCAGCAACCTCTGGTGCCTGGCCGTTGCCTAGGCCTTGGGGCCCCTGGTGCCTGAGCCGGATGGCCAGCACCAGGGAGAAGCTGCTCCTGGTCCAAGGGACAGCACCAGAGCCACAGGGCCTGGTGCCTGAGCCCGAGGGCTGGCACCAAAGCTACAGGGGCTACAGAGCTTCAGGGCTTCTGGTTATTAGGACCACTGACAGCAGGGCAACACTGAGGATCTCAGAGACTTAGATAGGGATTCAGAGACACAGGAAATAGTAGCAAAAGATGAAACAAGGAAACTAGGGAAGAAGGGACATAGCCGAGGAGTCCAGAGAAAAGAAGCCTTGAAGAGAAAACCCCTGAGCTGAGAGGCCCTAAGGACTAGGTGCTGAAAGGAGACGTCCTGGGAGAGGACCAGAAGCATGAAGCCTTGAAGAGAGACATCTGGCAGTGAGAGGCCCTGATGAGAGGAGCCCACACAGACGCCCCCAAAAGAGAGAGCAACTTGCAGAGGAGAGGAGCCTACACAGAACCCCCAAAGAGAGAGAGCAGCATGTAGGAGAAACCCCGGAGAGAGACAGAGGTTCAGGAGAGGTTCCTGCAGAGACAAGCAAGAGATGAAGCAAAGTAGCATTAAAGAATAACATTCTTCAGGAACTTCTAGCCATGCGGTTATTCCGCCGACAGGTCAGGGGAGGAGCATCAGCCCGACACGGGCGGGGCCCTAGTGACAGTGAGTACTGCTCGGGACTCAGATAGGCCCCAGCATCTGCTGCCATGGTTACCACCTGGCCCCCAAGTAATGTTAAAGCTATGGAATCCACAGGAGGACCCCTTGAGCTTGAGGACTTGGCACCTCCCTGAGGGGGAGCCATAATCCCTCCCTCCAACTACTGATAATTTTCTTGATTCTTACTAATTTAGTCTTATGAATTCAGCCTGTTTATTACTGGCAAGTATGTCTATCAGGTTACATATAGTTCCATATTTAATTAAATTTTAAGCCCTATTTATAAATAAATACAAAGACTTTTTTTTTTAATTTTACAGTACAAAGCAGGATGAGAATGCTATTCGGGTCTCCTAAAGAGGAATTGAAAGAGCTACGCCTCACTCAAGTGAGAGAAGGAATCGGAGTTCCGACCTCTGTCACTGTTCCAGAGTCAGGGACGCTGTCTCATTTGCCAAGGCATCGAAAATCAGATGGGCTGGACATGTAATGTGATTTGGAGATGACCGCTGGACTAGAGCGGTTACCGACTGGATCCCACAGGATGTCAAAAGATCACGTGGCCGCCAACGTACAAGATGGTCAAACTTCTTCCTCAAGACCCTGAGCGAAAGGTTTGAGGTATTCCTGAAGCAACCAGATGCCATTGGGCTACACTGGAACGTGATAGGGTCAAATGGAAATGTTACTGGCGCCTGCTCGAGCAAATCGATGAATAACGGGATTCAAGTGATCAAATGACAGTATGTTTATTGGTTCTTTAGAGGTAGACACATTTATCCCTGCATTTAACTTTATAGACCTTCATGCAGAATAGACTTTTCAGAAGTGCTAAATTAAAATCTATTCAATTAATAGTTCCACAAATGAGTTTCTTTCACACTGTTCTTTAGCTTTGCCTTTACTGTTTCATTGCTCGGAGTAAATTCTTAGGGAAAACCAGATATTTAATATTTCATCTACACAAATGAGACCCATAGAATTCTTAATGTTACCAATTACAAAAACATTTTAAAGTTTTGAATTTTCCAACTTTTGACATGTCTGATGAGATTTAACATAGAAGAATAATATAAAGTTGTAGTCAATTTAGTATGAAAAGATTGCAAATAAATAAATTTTCAAAAAGTAAAAATAGGAACAAGTCACAGACTTCCCTTCTTTCTCTGAATCAACAAATGAAAGCATTATAATTCTTCATCTTTAAAAAAAAAGTTGACACAGTGAGAGAGCAAAATGTTAAGCCAACTTGCTGTAAGCCCTATTGAGACTCTAGTCAGAAAATTCAGGCATCCACAGATAATTTTATAAGGATAAAGCAGAATAGCACCTTATACCTAAAATTACTATTTCCTTACCTTCATGTTAATCTCTGAATGTCTGTTTTATTGCATTCTTGGACTCATCAGGCCATCTTCATCTTACTCACATGTTTATGGATAATCCTGATACATTGCCTGGGGACATTGTGTTCTGACATCCCCTGGCATTATCATCTAGGCAAAGTAATGAATGTTGTGACTTCTTGCCAATAAGCTTGAAAACAAACTGAAAACGATGGCTTGGTCTTGGGTTTTAGGTCTTGATGCCAAGTTTTAGCACCAAAGCCAATTTTACAGCCAAGTTCTAAACCTCTGAAAATTGGGGTCAATGGAAGGCCACGAAACCAAAATGCTAACTCTGTGTTGGCCCACAAAGTCAAAACTACACATAGAGATTGAAACTAAAAATCTCTCACTTGTTTATCATCTTCCTAGAGAAAATATTGGCTTAGTAATTAGTCATATAAAATATGCCTCAATCATAATTCAGTGTACTTATCCATGTTAGGGCTTTGAATTGATTATACAATTTGAGCTCCTTAACTACTTGGTCTTTACATTTTTAATAATAAGAAACAGGGTTCTTTAAGAGCCTGAGTTCTTTAAGAAGTGAATTTTTCTTTTAGTTGTGATTTAATAAAATGTTAAGGTTATAAAAAAATTAAGGAATTTTTTAATGAACAATTCGTATCCATATTTTAGATCCTACTAATATTACTGAACTATGCTTTCTTTATTATGGCACTTTAAATCCATAAATTCACCTTTTTCTTTTTGGGTCATACCTGATCATACTGAGGGGTTACTCTGGCTCTGCACTTAGGAATTATGCCTGGCGGTGCTCAGGGGACCATACGGGATGCTTGTGATTGAACCTGGGTTGCCTACTTGCAGGGCAAATACCCTACCCGCTGTGTTATATCTCCGGCTCCTCCATCTATCTATTTAATGCAATTTGATATAAATACATTGAAGACATTAGTGCACATTTAATTTCTTATATTTTGGGGATGGTTGTCACACTGGGGAGCTCTGTCCTTACTGCTGGCTCTATACTTCAGGTTCATTTTTGATTGTGTTCAGGGATCATTACTGGTACTGCTTAGGGGCCATGCAAGTTGCTGGGTATCAAACCAGGGTCAGCCACATGATTTATTCCCCAGTAATGCTAGCATCTAGATCACTAATAAAAAATTCTGTCATTGTTTTCTGTTAATTTCTTTTGAGATCAAGTTTAGACATGATAAATATACATATATTTAACATCTTAGTTGAAAAATTTATAAATGCATGCCTGTGAACAAACATTCCTATCAAGATACTTTGTGTTACTCTTATCCCATGTAATTTTATTATACCTTAATGATAATTTCAAGCTGATATAATTTTAAGTGAAAATTCTATATAGAGAACTCAAAATTCCTTTCCATACAATGTTAATGACATTATAAAATGGCAACTTTGAAATTATTTTACTGATTCAGTAATAAGAGAAACCATGCTGGAGGATGACAAATTGAATGAGAGCTCAAGCATTCTTCTTGGCTCAATTCAATTGGAAATATGTTGGGAAATATTTTCTTTCTGAAGAAAAATGCTTTAGATCTAATAATCATCAAATAGATACTACCCCGTTTCATCAGTAATTGCATGAGATGAGAGTCTACTACTGAAAGTATACCCCCACACAGCAGAGCCTGGGAAGCTACCCATGTTGTATTTAATATTCCAAAAAACCAGTAGCAATTGTAGACCTCATTTCCATGAACTGAAGGAATGGTTTGAGGCTCTTTGGTTTCCCTGGTGCGAGCAGATGCCCTTGGGCTACACTAGCACGTGACAGGACTTATGGAGATGTTACTGGTGCCCACTCCATCAAATCGATGAACAATGGAAAGACAAGTGATACAAATGACATGTGAATCATCAAATAAAAGACTATCTTTCATTTCCCTGTAGGTTTTATTTGGGAGAAGTAGGGAAGTCTTTCCAAGCTCAGAGAGTCTGGGAGCTACTCCTGGTGATACTACAAACTAGGTTAATGACTCAGTGCCAGAGCCCAAGGATGCTATTATATGGCTTGTGCCCTGCAGTGCTGGGAACCTACCCAGGATCTTCCAGGACCACTTGGGGTTAAATAAACTGTCATGTTATTGAATAGGTACTATATTCAAAGTTTTACATAATTTCTTCAGACTCAAGAATAAATTGCTAAGATTCTCAAACTTGAGTATACTTACCTATGTAAACCTAATTCTTAGATTTATTAAAATTAATCTTTTAAGGCATACAATGTAATAATAATCCTAAATTCACAAGTTTTGTTAGCAGAATATCTTCCTTTTATTTACTTTGGATTTGCATGTTTATTTAACATTAGATCATAGCATTCACAGTCATGGAATATCTCTTGATTATTTAAGTCTTCATTGTCAATTATATTTTGTGTTTTTCTATTTTGTTTTTGAAAAAGGGGCTAGCAAGATAGTACAGAAAGTAGGTCACTTGCATTGCTTGTGGCCAACCGGGGTTAAATCCCTACCATCCTTGTTGGTCCCTTGAGGGCCTCCAGGAGTGAGCATAGAGCCAGGAGTCAGCACTGAGGGGCCACAGAGTGTGGCTCCCAAAACAAAACAAAGCACATTAAAAAAAATTCACGCACTGTGTTTTATAATACTGCTAATGTTAGGATTTTATGCATACAATGTCCACCCTCTACCAGAGTCCATATCTTCCTGCAAGTAGGTTAGGGTCCCTGTTTTTAAGAAAATTTTTTATTGTTTTTTCTTATGTTTAAAGAATGTGGTGGAGAGCAATATTTTTACCTTCCAATTGACTGCAGTTAAGATAATCAGAAATGTCAATAGTTGTCTCTCCCCTATTGACATACCTAATATTGTAACAGTAAGTGTGTGTCTAAATGCAATAAATCACTGATAAATTATCCTTGAGTTTACTCTTTTTTAAGTGATCACTGGTATTGTAGGAAGAGATCATTAAGTTAGAAACGCATAAATCTAAGTATTATTTTCTCTGCAGTAGGAGATGGTATGGAATGAAAAGCCCTGTATTCAGAGAAGATTCTCAATAGTAATAAGCAGTTTCCTCCCTTAAAAGTCCCCTATTGTTTAGACCTAGTCACAAGACTTGGGATCAAATTATTTTGAAAAAAATTCAAAATGCTCAAATTCAAAATATAATAATTTGCATCCTACTATACTTGAAATATGCTTTTGTGAAAGAATAATCACTTAGTTCAGCTGTTCCTCTATGGTATATAGAATTTCTTTGGGGCAAGATTAAGTGTAGTATATTCTTTCCTCAGATTTCAAGCTGTTGATAAATATTCACTGAAAATTTTAGGTTACCTGTTTCAAAATGGAAATTTCCAACAATATTGAACTAGAATCTTGCCATATATTCCACTTCATTTTGTTTTTCAGAACTGAAAGATTTATAACAGATGCTTCGATTTTAAGAATAAATTAGAGTTAGGTAATTGAAATAAAATACAACATCTTCCTCTTCTATGATTATGACATTTACATTTTCTTTGCCACTATTTTCCGTATTTACTTTGCCCTCCCCAGTCCTCAGTGATATCACCACGAAACATGAAGTGGAGAGAGAAAGGGTTCATATAAGCAACGGAACATAGCTAAAATATTTCATATCAACTATATAACTTGAGGTGTTTAACATGCTCAGTTTCACCATTTCTTCTTTTATAGAGAAAATATTTAATGTCCAAGGTCGATCTTGAAAGTAATTTTACTACCTCTAGATATAATATTTATGCAGTTATACCCAGTATACAATGGTACCATCAACTTCTTTTTAAATTATTGTGCTAAACCACTTTAAAATGTATAGTCTACCTGCTGTTATATCTATCAAGAATAAAGATTAATAAAATTAATCATGAGAATCAACATCAAATGGTAAAGTGAATAAAAAGGTGTCTCATTATATTTATATAGAAAAACAGGGCCAAAAATTTTTCAGATTTGTGCTCTAGCTTTGTTTTATTTTTTTCTATCTATAAAAATAAAACTAGAGGGCTGGAGTGATAGCCCAGCAGGCAGGGTGTTTGCCTTACACACGGCCGCCCATGCCGCCAGGGTTCGATCCCTGGCATCCCATATGGTCCCCCGAGCACCGCCAGGAGTAATTTCTGAGTGCAGAGCCAGGAGAAACCCCTGAGCATTGCCGGGTGTGAACCAAAAAGCCAAAAAAAAAAAAATAGAGAAACTAAATAAGCTTCATGGAGACTCAAAGTTTGGATAGATTAATCCAACTCAACGTTCTTGTGGAATTAGCTTCATTCTAGACCCCAAACTGGGTAGTTTTGCATATATAGTATGCTGCTCAAGATATTCAGTATTCTTTATATTTTCAATGACTGTCACCTATTATTGGATAATATAAATAGAACATAACATCTGGAAGCACATTTTAAAACAAAAGGAGAGTTGCTGCACATTCCTGCTTGCTACCAACCAAGATTAGCTTTATGTGTCTAATTCAGAACAAAGTCCGAAATTCGGGACACTGTAGAGAGGAGCGTAGGAAAAGAAGGCAAAAGGAGAATGATGAGAATTTTAGGTACAGATGGACTGAGAATTCTAACTTGAATAGTGTGATGGAGAGAGGGTATAAGAGGTCACACATTTGCCTTACATGCAACAGAGAGTCCCTCATTCGCATAGAGCCAAGAATAGTCCCCTGAATCTCTGGGTATGGAGAATGGAGCAATAGCATGTGAATAGGGGTATAGCCTGGGATGTGTCTGACCTGAGTTTGGTTCTCCAAGATGTCCAGGAGTTATCCCTGAGTGCGAAGCTAGGAGCAAACCCTGAGCACTGGGTGTGGCTCAAAAAACAATAAAATTAAATGAAAATCTCTGGGTGTGGCCTCAAATTTATTTCCCTCCCGCCCCATACAATGTGATAGGAAGTTATTAAACTGTTTTGAACAGAGGGAGTGGTTTGCTGGGATTTGTGGGATTTCATTACTTCCTTTTTGTTAATTTCTCCCTTCCCTCTGGTGATGTTGTCATCTGGGATCATACACATGTTTGGTCCTTCTAATTATAGTGGTTCTCCTAGAGGGTATGGTAACTTTGGCCTAGCACATTTAAACTATGGTGTTCACACAAGTGTTTAGGGTAGAGAGGGGAAGATTGGCAAGTGATAGCATGTCTCTTTTTTGATGAGGGTTCTCCCCAAGGCTTACACCTTATGGCAATGATGGCCTTCCGTAGTGACTGCACACAACTGGAAATTGCTTGTGACATTAGGGATCATAGACAGCACAGCTGCCAGGGTCAAATACACACACAAGTGGTTCAGGAGTCGAACTTGCCTCCTCCTGCTTGAAAGGCAGTTTTAACCAGAGAAATGTCTCCCAATCTGCTGGTTTATGATTTTAAAAGTTCTTTCTGAAATTTTTGTTTCAAATTGTGTAATGTTGGTCTGTAGAGAAGTGTTTTATCTTTTGCATAAATGCTAACGGGTTTTTGATGAATATTCTAAGTTCCCTACTTTTCTGACAATCTACCGTATTGCTCGAAAATCAAGGGCAATATAAATGGATGGACATGGAGAAGATTATGTTGAGCGAAATTAGCCAGAAGGAGAGAGACAGATACAGAATGACTGCATTTATCTGCATAACATAAATATATATGTACATATTATGATACCAATATCCAAGGTCAAGTGAAACATATATAAGGAGGTCTTGTCAAAGGTGGAAATTATCACAAACGTGGGAGTCAGAGGCTAGGTAAGACAGAAAATGGAACAGTGTGCTAACAATTGTCGAGGGTACTAATGCCAACCTAGAACTGAGCATTAAATAGAGGCAAAAAGATACACATGACAACCCTTTAATGTGTGTTTTGTAATCCATAGTCTGGAAGAGAAGGAAAAGAGAAAGAGAGAGAAAGGGAAAGAAATAAAGAACCTGCCATGGAGGCGGGCTGGGGAGGGGGAGGGAACCGGGGACATTGGTGGTGGGAGATGGGCACTGGTGGAGGGACAGGTGCTGGAACACTGTATGACCAAAACCCAAATATGAACTTTTTAATTGTATATCTTTGTAATTGTAAAAATAAAAAATTAAAAAAAAAAGAAAATCAAGGGCAAGATCTCCTGCAGAAAGTTGTCTCTCTGCAATAACACTTTGTTGTCCTAATTGTTATGTACTAATATTAGGACATGAATTGGGATAGACACTCCATCAATATTTTCTGAATAAGTGAAAACATTTAATTTTCATTGTTGCACAGAATTTTTTTTCTTCAAAAGTATCTTAGGTCATTTATTTTTTTGCCAAATATATCCTCAACATGTAATAATTACTCAGGGAAGTTCTTATTTCCCCTTTTTTAGAAGCAATTGGTTTCTATTAGGCTTATTATAAAATACATTGTTGTGAAAGTTTCTGAAAATTTATTAACTTTATTTAGCAGTTATTAATCTGGGAGTCATAATTTTAGTACTCAGATTGTGGGAATTTACATACACAAATATGACTAAAATTTTGTGTGTTTTGGGGGAAGAAGAAATATATATTACATGTATATTTTGTTTAGACATAACATCATAATGCTTACCATTGAATTTGTTCTCCTTTTTAAAGTATAGACTATTTTTAATAAAATGCTGTAGATTTCACTGTGATAGCAAATAATTTCTTGATTGTGAGTGATTTGAGTAAATATTTTTAAGTGAAGAATTCCGAGGTTAATTTAGGTAAAGGACAACTGACTTTAAAAGTTTTAGTTTTCTGTTGTTTGAAGCTGTGTACTGACTGGTAGAGAGCATGTCAGTCTGGTGGGGTAACTCTGTTCTGTTTTATTCCACACGGTGTCACTCTGTCCCTGCAAGGATACAATTATTTCCAGTTTCATTTCTGAACTTCTTCCAAGAGGTATTAAAGAGGACAAATTTTATATTTATTTTTAATCACAATAATGGAAAAAATATGCCAATTTTCACTCTAATATAGAGTGGCAAAATTTCCCAATTTCCTCCCATTTCTTTCAAACCTTAAAACAAAAAGCAACTGTAATGTAAGTAGGAAATAAGTTATTCTGTCTCCCCAGGCTAAATCAACAAATTAATAGACTTAAAAGTTCACATTTCCAAAGTACATTAACAAAAGCCTCATTACAAATATTTTGTCTAACTTTTTCTTTGTGTAGCTATTTAAATATGATTTTCTATTACAGTGTACACCTTTATAATTTGGAACATTATTACATTTTGAAATATATGTATTGCTATATTAATCTAAAATATATTGCTTAGGGACTGAGCAGACTCTCAAAATTGAGAAAATGATGTAAGACATAGTGTAATTGACTTGAGTTATAAAAGGAATAAAGATGTAATGAGAGATTGTTGTGTTTGCTTAGTAGCACCTTCCAGAATAATTTTTAATAGTTTTTTCTGACATTCTACTAGAAAGATAAAGGCAAGAACTTCTACTGCACAAAGTTATTTTTTTCCTTAATTTTTATTATACTACTGTGATATGTACAGTTACAAGGATGTTCATAATTGGGTCTCTGTCATACATTGTTCCGGCACCCATCGCTCCACCAGTGCCCGCTTCCCACCACCAATGTCCGAACACTCCCTCTCACCTAACACCAGCCTGTCCCTATAGCAGGCACCTCTTCTTTCTCTTCTCCATCTCTTCTCTTACACTTTGTGGCTTGCCCTACATATATTAATGGTTTATGATGTCTCTGTGTATGTTCAATAGTGAGTTCTAGTGTGACATAATTTTCCATTCAGGGGCCAGAGTGATAGCACAATGGGTAGTAATTCCTAAGTGCAGAGCTAGGAATAACCCCTGTGCACTGCCAGGTGTGACCCAAAAAAGCAAAAAAAAAAAAGATTCCCATTCCCTATCAACCTATTTTTAAGTCATTGTCTGAATATGGTGACTATTATATGTATATTATATAATGCATATTATATTAGATAATATATGCACGACATATACATTTTAAGTAATACAAAATTTTGCTTGAGTTAAGATTCTAAAAAATTTATTATGAAGTTACGTGTATATGTTTACATTCATCAGTTCTTATTTCAGTTATTTTAGAGACTTTTAGTGAAAGAGATGATCCAGAAGTAACAATATATTATCTGCAATTACTCATTGGTAAACAGAGGGGAAAGGATTGGACCTGGATTTACAATGTGGTTGAAAACCTCAGAAAATGCACCAAGTGAAAAAATCTTGAAAATTTTTCAGTTGTCATGTTGTCTTAAAAAATGTGATCCTTTGGTGATAATACTGAAGGAAGAATTTAGTAAAACAATGGTTTGCTCCTTGAAGTTCTTTTAGCCTCTCTCTCTTTATATATACATGTTTATATATACATTTATATATGTATTTATGCATTTATATATAAATATACGTATATTTATATTTATATATCCTTCCCCTCAAGGTGTTGCAGGTTGGCTGCAGTGCCTGGCTGCATCAGCAGGTGGCAGACAGGAGACAGGCTTGTCTACACCCAGGGCTCTGCCCTGTGGACCCTAGATGGTGGATGGTTGATGGTCTGACATAGAAAAAAAAGACTGGGCCCACTGGGCTCCTGGGATGAACCCAGTGCCACAGCAGAGCCTGGCAAGCTACCCATGGTGTATTCGATATGCCAGAAACAGTAATAGTAATGGACCTCATTCCCAACAAATGGAGATGTTACTGGCACCCACTCAAGCAAATCGATGAACAACAGGAAGATAAGCAACAAGTGATATTGATATATGTATATATATATATATATACTTATATGTATACATACATATACATATATACATATATAGTCAAAGATACTGGTATCAGGAAAGAGTAGAATGAGAGAGGCATTAAATTATAGAGCCTAACCTCTGGATATTTTATAAACATTTTATGTAGCTACTGATAACATGATATAATCACTTGTATCACTTCACTTGTTCATGGATTTGCTCGAGTGGTCACCAGTAACATCTCCATACATTCTGTTGCAAGCAAATGTACCCCAGGGGCATCTGCTTGCTCCAGGAACAGGAAGAGCCTCAAACCATTCCTTAAGGTCATGGAATGAGGTCCATAATTGTTACTGGTTTTTGGCATATCAAATAAAACACAGGTAGCTTGCCAGGCTCTGCTGTGTAGAACATGATATAAAATGCATATTAATATATATTATCCCTAAAAGTTTGCTTGTGACTTAAAAAAAGATGTAAAATATATTTTTTTCTACCATATCACCAGTTTATGTTGCTAACACAATAAGGAAGTTAGGAATTGAATATGTAGTTCTTGAATATAATTTATTCAGTCAAAGAACCCAAAATCCAATGTTACAAAGATATCACTTCATAAGGCAAAATACAAATCATCTAGATTCAGATGCTAAAAAATTATGTCCAGATGTGATAAAATTAAGACTTACAATCTCTTTTATGAGATTGACAAATACATTGTCTTACAAATACATTTTATTTGAGCTACTATAACTCTTTTTTTTTTTTTTTTTGCTTTTTGGGTCACACCCGGCGATGCTTAGGGGTTACTCCTGGCTCTGCACTCAGGAATTACTCCTGGCGGTGCTCGGGGGACCATATGGGATGCCGGGATCGAACCCTGGCCGGAACAGGCTGGCAGTGTGCAAGGCAAACACCCTACCCGCTGGGCTATCGCTCCGGCCCCTACTATAACTCTTATCCCAAATAGTTTTATAATTATTTGACAGGTATAAGTGTGTATATAGATGAATAAGTGGTTGTTAGGGTTTTGCATATGAATTAGGTTAATTTATGAATGTTTGGTTTTCTCTTGATTTTGTTATTACTCATTTATTCAGTAATTTGTTAAGTGATTATTTGTGAATGTCCTCTACATGTCATGCTAATTGTACAAAAAGTAGAAAACTGATAGCATGATCAGTGAGCTGATAACATACAGTGCCCTGATATCTATGTTATTATGTAGAAATTTTGCCTTTGGTGATTGGAACAACCTGCTGGCAGGAAGTTATGATAAAAGTTTATATTAAAAATAGTAAATATAACTAATGAAAGATAAAGACATTACCAGAAAAGAGAAGCCAATTTTTAAACTAAACAAAAATAAATAAGAGGATAATCAGTTAGAGTTGTAGAAAATGTACAAAAACAAAAAGTGATCAGGAACCTGACCACAAAATGTTCTTATTTCAGGGCCAGAGAAATAGTTTAGTGGTTAAGAGGCTTGACTTGTGTGTGGCTGACTCAGGCTCTATACTGGCATCCCATATGGTCCCTAAAGCACCCCCAGGAGTAATTCCTGAGTGCAGTGAGCAACCCCTGAGTATCACCAGGTGTGGTTCAAAACAAACAAAAAAAAATCTCAGTTCTCTGTTTTGAGTGATTTGAGGGCCATTTAAAGTCACTGAAAGTTTTGACAGGTCTGTGACATCATCTGAAGTCTTGACATCTTCTGAAAGATGCATTTGGCTACAATTATGGTTCTGTTGGAAGCAGATGTAGTTTCTAATTGCAGCCAATGGTCTCTAAACTCAGGTGGAGGAAAACAGCTTGGTGAGAGCTGAAGAGATTGATGACAAATTGAGAGACTGGAAAATAAGAGAGCTGAATATGTGCCACTCAGGGATAAAGAAAAAAGAGTTGAGGGAACATACGGGAGGGTAGGCCACACCCTTCAAGTGTTCAGGGATTACTCCTGGTTCTGAGTCCAGGGATCACTTCTGGAAGGCTTGAGGGAACATATGGGGTGCTGGGATTCATACCTGGGTCAACCACCTGCAAGGCATGCACCCTCCTTAATGTGTTATATATATAGGTCTGGCACTGGAAGGAGTAGCAGTGATGCCACCATCGTTGGTAGGAACAGATTTAGCATCCTTACACCCTAATTTCCAGCACTGTCCATGTCATTTTGATGCCCATACTCACCTCTGCTAGTGTTCTGGCCAGACAGAATCAAGCTACGAATCTTTAGATCATACCATGTCTTAAATAATATTTCGAAGAAAAACAAGAGGAAAGGGTAGGAAAGGAGAGAGGGAGGCACTGAGAAGCAAGAGAAGAATGAAAAAAGATAAAAAGAAAGCTAAGGATGGAAAAGAAAAGGAGGAAAAAGAAAAGGAACGAAGGAAAAAAAAGGAGAGAATAGAAAAGGGAGAAAGTATATCAACTCTCTAAAGTCAACAATAAAATTGCCATTTTTTTTCTTGTATACCATCCTCATCTTAATCTCCATTCAACCGTTTTAAGACATGCCCATTTTTACAAGTAGTTTAATATTTTCATACACAGGTTTTAAATTTGCAAATGTGACTTCTTAGGTACTTTGCTAACTTGTGTGATAAGATATATAAGTCACTTAAAAGAGTACAGAAACATAATTTCATATAAAATATTTCCCTTCTATGTCATGTAAAGTATGACATTAGAGTATGCATTATAATTAAAATCACAAGCTAAAATGTAGAATAATATGTGTCCTTAAGATTGTAAGATAGTGCAAAGTTAAGGAATACCTGTGGATAGTGGGGCGAGACTCTGGAATTTTGATCTGGGATATAAGCTCTATGTTCTATGCTGTAAATACCTTAGAGATATTATTTCATTTTTGATGAATGTGCTGAAAGGCTGAGAATTTGGCAGAACATTTAAAATTTGTATGGGACTAAGAGAAAAAAAAATGGAGCTCAGAGCTCTCATGAAAGATAAAGAAAATGTTTTTTACACCCCATGCTATCAGCTGGAATCACTTCAAAGAACTACAATACAACTAATTGGGAGTGAATGATATGTAGATAGATAGTGATGCAGTTGAGGCTGGAGAGCTATTATTGTCTCCAGTAGAGCACTTGCCTTCTATGTGGCTAACTGGGTTCTATCATCTTTATCTCACATTGTGCCTGGACTACCTCTAAGTAATGATCCCTGAAAACAGAAAGGAATAAACCCTGGGCACAGCTGGATGTGGCCCCAAAACAACAACACAACAAAGGAACAGTCAGTAATCCATCTAATAAATTTATTTACTAGGAGATAAAGTCTATACAGTGTTGTTATAAATCAGCACTCATTAGCATTAATATGCACTTGCCAGAAGCAACAGTAAATGGACGTTGAAGAAAATATTACTCAAATATACGTACTGTTTTCCTCCCTATGTCATGTCTACATTTCAATAAAATTCCAAATCACTTCACAACATAACTAAAGTATGGAATAAAAAGTATTTGAACATTGAAAAAGATTAATATAAAAGCAAGAATTCACAATTTCAGGAAGGACTTCAAGCCAAAACAAAATTGATGCAAAGAAATAAACGAGCGCATCATCATGATGTATAGGCTGCTTTCTGAAAAGGCCTCATAGTGAAAAAGAACAAGCAAAAGTGTAAATAACCAAGAGCTGATTCGTGTTGCATATCAGTAAATGAGAGAGAAGATTACAAAGACTGATTTGAAACAAAGTCGGTGTAGAGACCATTTTTTGTAAAGAGATTCAAAACTATACTGTTGCTTAGAGAGAAAATCTGGAGTTTGTAATTCTGTGTTTCATTGTTAGCATAGTTTGAGGAATGAAAAATTCATATCATAGAAATATTATAACTGTTTTCAATCTTAATTATTGTAACATCAACATATGGCAACTAAAGGCCATGTAATTGATAGTTTCCTCTACAAGAAGACAAGAATATCAGTGTTTTGTTGGTAAAAAGAATTAGAGCAAAAATGGCCTTCCCTGCTAAAAAGAGTTATTTGTTGCCCAAATGACGGGAAACAATTAAACACTGTTCTTAAAGATGACAATATCAAATTCACAAACATCTGTGGTTTGGGTCAAAGATTGTTGAACTTTTTAGAGATGGTCCAAGGGACCCATATTCCCTTTATAGGAAATAAAGAAGACTATATGAGTCCTTCCTGTTTCTTCTGCATCTTTTGTAAAGATGAAGATTCTCAGCTGTTTTTACCATCCTCAAAAAAGTTTAAATGGCCCTGAGGACGAATTTCTGACAACAGAGACATTTTTTAAATTAAAGAATTATATCTGTTCACAAAGTAAAGACAGATATTGCCTTCATTCACGGCACCACTTTTGGGTGAGTTCAATATTGTTACTGAAAATATTGTTACTGAAAGAAACATTAAGATCTTTTTAGCATTAACTTACAGCAACAGAGTTGAGTGACTTCTCTATCTCAATAAAGTTTGAGAAGTTAAGGACACTTGTTCCTAATAAATGCTTGACAGACACCTGGTTTTGCTTTTATGGAATATATTGGTCTGAATGAAGTTTGTTGACTTTTATGGTGATCCTACTTCCAGTCACTTTGGGAAATGGAAACTTAATAAATCATATGTAGCACACCATGATTTTAGTTGATAATCTGCAAACCAATGTCAGTCATACTCTTGGGTAATGTCACCCTTTGACCTTCGGGAAAAATTGTGAACCTCTGCTCAGAAAACAATGCCGTTAGACTCATATAATTAGCGAGACATACTATTTCAAGGTTTCCCAGTCTCTCATATTATTTGTGGGTCTAAGAATCTGTGGATGCTGGTACCCATTGTTGAAAACTTGAGAACTTGTCCTTTTGGGGAGAAAATAACTATTGTGTATCACAATGGAGTGTGCAAACAATGTCTTAAAGAATTATTTTAATTCTTTCATTATTGTTCTTTTCCTTTTTTTGTTTTCAAAAAATGATGTCATTAGTAGTTAACTTTTAAACCACAGTTCAGGAACTTTCCCTTTTCTAAATGAAAGACTCTTGGGAATTATTGCTATGAAATATGTCCAGATATAGTGAAGCTTTATTAGCAGCATCATCAGCTCACTAGCTTCTTCTCAACAGGTAATGGTGAATGAACTTCAGCTTCTGAAACCCTTTCTTTGCATAAATTATCTTCATCTATTTTCCCTATCTAAGGCTACTTTTGAGTACTTTATATTAGAAGTATTTTCTTATTTATATTACAAAGAAGTAGCATTCTTACAATTCATAGATTAAAAGAACAAAATGAATTTTTTTTCATTTTTTTCACATTCTCCTCTCCAAATACAATTCTTCTCTCCAAATACAAACATACTCAGGGGTGGGCTTGGCAACAATTAAATACAGGTTCTTCCTACTTATTTCAGAAGATGGCACCTGCAAGGTATATTGGGATTGAGACTTGAAAACAAGGAAACAAAGTCAAGGGGCGTGGTGGAAGGATGAATAGAAACCCTGGACCTCAGACAGTCAGACATAGCGATGTTCTTTTCCTTTGCACAGCATTGGATTTTTTTTGATTCTCAGTCTTTAAATGATAATATCAGGCTCCTTAGCTATAAAGTAGTTATTCACTCACAGTATCCATTTCTAGATGGATACTGTGAGTGAATAACTACTTTATAGCTAAGGAGCCTGATATTATCTCCCTCTTCATAATATTGATGTTATGAAGCCTGATATTATCTCCCTCTTCATAAGAAAATCATCCAGATTTCATCTAGCAGATCAAAACTTCAAGAAATAATAGTGGTGGATCCCCACCCAAACCTCAGCCTTATTCACAGGGTAACATCTGATACCAGCTTCTATATTCAGGAAAATGACCTTTTGTCCTGTACATTTCAACAACTCTAGGTTGTTAAATCCAAAAGTCCAAAACATTTGCGGGGGATAAAAACTGTATAAGGAATAAGTAAAAAGCAAGAATGTTAATACTATTGTGAAACCTCTGAAATAATTATGATCCTGGGGCCATTTAAATCTTGGAAAAGATTTCAGACAATGCATGCTTAAAGTCCTAGGACTAATCCATTCAGAAAGCATAGTTACTACAAGTTTCATTTCTTTATAGGTTATCTAATAGTTGACAAATCAGTACTGAATAAACGTGTTTTCTTGTGAAATTATTAGAGAATCAAAAATCATAGGAACTCTCTGAAGAGCAATGTGGTACCTGGCAACTAGCTCTTTGGGATTAAAATAATATGTAATCACTAGAATGGGGAAGAGTAGTTTATGGATAAGACATGCTTATATTACAGACAGAACTTTTGTTGTAGTGGAGACAAAGAATTGTTAGAAAACTCAATGAGATAGTTTTTCCTGGATCAGCAGGCACAAATAAAAATGGTCACCTAGAAATTAAATGTAACACAATTAGAGAGTAAATGTAACAGAAGCAATGCAGATGTACTTTGAGGGTAAAATTATGACACTAAATATAAAATTTTAAGGTTGGTATCTGTCTATTATAACCAATATTAAATTGTTCATATTTTAACACTGATGGAATTAAAATACTACCTTAATATTTTAAGTAATTAGAATTATCATTTCATATATGTAATATAAAACATTTTCTGGTTTTTCTAAAGTATCATCTGAAAAATTTTTAAGAACTTGAGTGATAATTCATTCATGTTTCTTTCATTTGAGGAATATTAAGTAGTTTGCAGGGACAACATTTTAGTCTTCCTTATTCTATTTTTGTCTTTAAAATGACCATGGCTTACTTCATAACACTGAAATACATCTCACATGTAACTCTGAATTGCATAAAGATAGCTCCTTGCATTTTATTATAGTAACTTTATAGTTCACAACTTTTCTCCTCTGAAATTTGAGGATACTAAATATTGAGTAAAACGTAAACTTATAAAAACTGGTAGCTCCTAAATGTTAGCAAAAAATATGATTTGTATTTTATTCATAGTAAACGAAATTTCTTCGTACTGTATCAAATGTTTCAAAATGGAAAGCCAAAACCTGCATAAACTCTATTTTGCCAAGAAATGTTCTGCCGTGTTCTCATTGTTGATATAGAGTTTAAATGAAGGCCTCAGATGAAGAGGGAAAGTGCATCTTTACATCCAGCCTTCTTGGCAACAGAAGAAAGTGCTATATTGTTCTTCGCACAAACCATCCCCATTAGAGCTCAAGATGTTCTTTTCCTTCTAATCCTCATTTGTACCCCTTAGCCATTTGTTTAGAATTAAATTAACTGCAATTTGGAAAATGTGGATGAAAGGTAGAGCATTGAGTAGATATCACATGTTTCCTGAATGGTGCCTGGCCGGCCTCTTTCACGGCCATTCATTGTGCTTGAAAGGGTGTAGTGTGTGAATTGTTGGACTGTCACTCTGCAGAGAAGTCTGGCAGCCAGCATTACCATGGAAACAGCAGGAAAAGACAATTAACAAAATGGCTCTGATTTTTTCCCTATTTCTTTTCTCTACTCTTTCGGTTTAGAGAGGATTCTCCCCTTTAAAGGACATATACACACTCAAATGTACTCACGCACATCCGTGAAAAGCAATATTTGAAATTCTGCTTAACTTCGTGTTGGATTTCTTCATTGATGTCATCAGTAATTAAAAAGGAAGCATACTTGCATCTAAAATATTTATAAATTGTGCTCTCAACCTATTCCACCCCTCCCCCACCTTCAGTTTTTGTTCTTTTCAAACATGGAAAGAATTCTCTGGAAATATCCTTAGGTAAAGGACTGTTAATGAGCAGAGTGTGTGATTTTAACCCTGGCCCATTCATTGGACTTTTAATTAGTCCCTCTTACCATCACTCCTGTGACAGAAACACAATGTAGGCCCAAAAGCTTAAGCCAAAAAGAGGCTCTCTTTAGATTAGTCAACCTTGGTTTAAGTTAGAACATCAGGAAAAATGGGTTATGTATGGCCATTATGGGTAGAATTTGAAACTAAAGGGTTAACAGAGCATAATGAGTAAATGTTTGATGTCTCTATTAATACTAAGACGCATTGCAATCTAAAGTTTTGTCAGACTTTGATTTCACTTAAGAAGGCTATTTATAAATAAAGGAAATGATTGTACATTGTAAGCATCATAATTAAAGTAAAATATGAGTGGGGAGACCTATTGAGCCTATGTGTCAAATATTCCATTGAAATGAAACATTGTACTTTGCAGATCAACACTCTAAAAGCAGAGATTCTTGGGAGTAAATGCATAAAGATCTGTTTCAAATGCTATATTGATAATTTACTCTCTTAAGTCTTATGCAATAAACATAGGAGATTTAAGGTCTGTAATTACATTGAACTTGCTCTAACTTTAATATAGATTATACCACTTTTCTACCAGAATAAAATCAAGTGCCTACTATTTTATATAACATCTTACTTACATCCCTAAAACTCTTTGAAAGTCTTTAGAAATCACTTAAAATGCTCCAACCCACAAAAACTTTAAACAGTAATGAATTACATATTATTTCATTTTTATCAACAATGTTTCCTCTGACAATATTCCCTTCTGAGAAAAGGTTATTTCAACATAAAATTCTAGAAAATATTTTCAGATAAGGAAGTAATATGTTTATCTAAATTTTAAAATGTAGATAAATTTTTAAAAAACATTAACTTTTACTAAGTCTATTAGGTTATAATTTAATGTGGCTTGACTAGTAATTATTTCTATAAAGTAATTCTTAGAAAACACAAAGGTGTCTAGGAATTTCACAGTTTGCTACTTTTGAAGGATGTTAATTATTTGTCTCAAGAACAAATATTGACAAAATATGTTTGGTTTTGACTGGAGTCAAGCATAATTTGCCATTTTAATAAAAAAAGAAGTCACCCACAAATAAAAGCCTTTCAAACACCCTAATTCTATGCAGTTCGAAGTTAGTTATCATCTGTACTATCTCTCCTACTGAACTGGTCCCTGTTATACCAAATGATTAGACATGGGTTTTCCTATATTTAAGAGAAAAATGATTTAGAGGTATGGTAATTTCTATTTGCTTAGAAAGACATTAATAAATTTGTTTAATTGAATTAGCTGATACGAGAGCATGAATAAATTTCAAGATTATGATGCAAAAGGTCTTGTTCTAAGCATTCCATAGGCATTGACTAGTTTCACAATATGAGGATATTACTAATTTGTATTCTTTTTTAGGAGCTCTCATACAGTGAAAATATTTTTTTAGTACATTTCCCCAAACATCTACTGAAAATTGCTTTGGAAAATACAGATGAAAGATATATTAGTTATGGCATGTTAAACTTGGCCTGTTAATCTAAGGCAAAAAGTATTTGTCTGAATTCTTGAAAACTTAAGGGAGAAATCATGAAGATACTCATTATGCTCTGAAATGAAAATGTTAGTGCTACTTTAAAAGAGATATTTATAAGGAAAAATGAGCTTTCAAAGTGGCCGGCATTGCAGCACTTAGTATGACAGACAGGAATTCTATTTGTCTAGGAATTCTAGGACAACCTATGTGTCCAGTGACAGAATGTATGAGAAATTCGTGACATATATGTATATATATATGCCTGCATATATATGTATATATGCTGCATATATGTGGTATATATACATGTATATATACACAATGGAATACTATACAGTCACAAGGAATGATGAAATCATGCAATTTGTTGCAACTATGTTGAAAAATATCAAATGAGGAAAATCAGGAGGACAGGAGAAATAAAATTTTTGTTTTTTTTGTGTCACACAGGGCAATGCTCAGGGGTTACTCCTGGCTCTGTACTCAGAAATTAGTCCTAGCAGTGCTTATTTAATGTATTGTTTTCTGAGGTCCATATCGGCTATCCTTTTACTTTTTTATATTTATACAATCATGACAAACACATTATTCAAATAATATTTGATTTTCATTTTTTCCCTGAGAATTCACAAAATTTTTACTGAGTCAATTTGAATTAAACAACTAATACTTGACTTTCCTTATGACTAGTTCATTCCACTTCTTGGCATCCACCTCAAGACCCCCAAACTCTATTTTATAAAGACATTATCACTCTTATCTTCTTTGCAGTACTACTATTCATAATCGCCAATATATGGAAATACCCCCAAGTGTCCAAGAACAGATGAATGAATAAAGAAACTGCAGTCAGTGCACACACACACACACACACACAAAATGGAAGCTTCTCAGCTATAAGTAAAGATGAAAACATATAAAGATAGAACTTTAGAGATGCATGCTGAGAAAGTCAGGAGAGGGATAGAGAATGATCTTCCTCATATGTGGGGCATAAAGAAATATAGTAAGGTAATAACAATGGACATAAGAATCAGAACCTGAGAATCATACTAACAGCTGAGTTTCCCAAGGGCAGGAGGTAAAGGGTGGATGGGATGGGACTGTGAGACAGTGAGGGAGAGAAAAGGACACTGGTGGAGGGTGTGATGTTGGAATGTTGTGTACAGGAAACTCTATCATCAACAGAGTGGTGAGTCATCACCTGTGTCACTTGTCTTCCCGTTGTTCATCGATTTGCTTGAGGCGGGCACCAGTAACATCTCCATGCATCCTGTCACATGCTAGTGTAGCCCAAGAGCATCTGCTTGCTCCAGGAACACTAAGAGCCTCATCCATTCCTTCAGGTCATGGGAATGAGGTCTATAATTGTTACTAGTTTTTGGCATATCAAATACGACATGGGTAGCTTGCCAGACTCTGCTGTGTAGGTGGTACACTCTCAGTAGTAGGCTCTCATGCATTTACTGATGAACCACAATGGGGAGAGATCAGCTTTTCTCTTGGGTGGAGCTCTGACGAGCTGTGGAGTCCGGATGTTGAAAATGGTGGTCCTCATGGTGTGGGGGGTTCCTCTGGCTTCTTCTAGAGGCTAGTGTGTCAATGTGAAAGATCCTTGGAAGGACCTGATCCTAACTTCCATTATTGTCTAAGGCGGTCACCTGGCTGCACTGTGGGTCTGGAGTTTCTCTCTTCTGGTGTTGCTGGCTCTGGTGGAGGGGAGCTCGCAGCCACATCCACCAACATGGAGGTGGAGGAATGGGAGGAGGAGCCCAAATTCCTTCTCCAAGTCTGACCAGCGTTGGCCCCTCCAACGTGTGAGTGAACCCTTGGATCTATGTTGGACTCTTCCAGGGGCTGCCTAAGCCATTTAACACCCTCTGGAACTCCATGGGCTGCTCCATGTTTTTAAAAAATATTTTAATTTTATTATACCACCATGAAATGCACAATTCTGAAACTGTTCATGTTTAGGATTCTGTCATGCAGTGTTCCAGCACCCATCGCTCTACCAGTGAAAATCATATAGATACTAATATAAATTGTATATTAAAAATGTACAAAGCCCAAGTGAAGAGCAGATTAAAGCATCTAATTTAGAGGTGATGAGTTATTCTGAGTTATTTATCTGGCTCTTAAAATAAATGGCAAATACATAGTAAAAGTTTATTTTTTAAATCTCAGTTTTTATAAAAGCAAAGTGAATTGAAAAAGTGAGTTGATGATGTGTTGATTGCCAGTAAGTTTAAAGGGGGTTAATGCAAACTAAATGCTAAGAATTGTAAAACATTCATTCCTTTAAATTGTTAATCATATTACTTGGCATATATATATATATATATATTTTTTTTTTTTTGCTTTTTTGGGTCACACCCGGCAATGCTCAGGGGTTACTCCTGGCTCTGTACTCAGGAATCACTCCTGGTGGTGCTCAGGGGACCATATGGGATGCCCGCTCTGGCCTAATTTTTAAATAAGATTTAAGTGATACATCCTTGAATAACCTGCTTGTCCATCTGTATTTCTTCTATTTTTCCTTCAGTCAGGTTCTAACTTTTAATATAAAAATGAATTATGGGGATGGAAGTAAATGAAGAGAAAATAAAAAAGGTTATTTCAACTAAAGAAAAAATACTACCTCTTTTGTTTAAAGTAGAAAATTGGGGCCTGAAAAGATAATATTGCTAATAAGGACCTTGTCTTACATGTGGTCAATCTGTGTTCATTTCCTGGTATCTCATATGGTCCCCTGAGACCATTAGAATTGATCCCTGGGTATAACTCAGGAGTAAGCCCCAAGCACAGCTGGGTGTGACCAAAAAAAAATAAAATAAAAATAAAACCAAAAGCGGAATATTCTGACTTGAAAAAGAACTATCATTTAAATTGAGTTTAAATTTATTTTTCACTCTTCTCAGATCCCGTATGGAATCACATGCAGAAATCCAAACTAAAATGAATACCATTTGCTTATGTTTCTGAGATCCTTCAGTGTTTAAATTAGATTTAGGCATTTACCTCAACCCAAACTAAACTCCTTGATCTATGTGCCACAGACAACAGACTGAATGGGTATTCATTTTAAACACTTGTCAAAACCCTAAAATTAAATTCATCTTAGAACAAAATTCTTGGTTAACATTTTCCTTTGCATTTTTCCGTTTCTTTTTTTTAATGGAGGAACCCAAACTGTGGTCACCCAGAGGCAGCTCAGTCCTCCTGGTGGGTCATAGCAGGTGATGCTCAGATTTCACAGGGAATCTAAGCTGGGGCCCTACCATGTCACACATGTACTGCAGTACTTTGAGCTATTTCCTTGGTCTCTGCTTTGCACATTTCTTTTGCCTTTTTTCCCTTAGCCAGCTACCTCTGTATTTAAATCAATAAAAGATCTAAACAAAATAAATTAAAACCATATTATTTCATTCGAGGATTCATTCAGGGCATGGTAAGGCAAATAATTTAGAGTAAGCTTTGATCTTATCAGTGTTGATCTGAACTGAAGGGAAATTGCTACAGTCAGGATCATTCTTTATGATTAAAGAAGAGTACCACTTCAATTTAAAATTCACTTTAAGGAACTATGGCAAGAAAAGCTAGATATTTTTACACATCACTTTGTTCCTTTTTTTAAATTGCACAGCCAGTTTTGTGTAGTCACCATAAGGAAAAACAATGAGCAAACACTGCTATTTGTGTTTACTTTTTATCCAACTAAGGAAACCATGAGAATCTTATGATAAAATTCGCGCATTGTGTATATGATGTCTGGTTTCGGTCAGAATATTATGTATTTTTAATTTTTTTTCTCTCTAAGGATTTTTGTTAGGATATTATACAACTGATGTGCCACCTTACTTTATTATTATTATTATTATTATTATTATTATTATTATTATTATTAATTTTGGGGGTCCCACACCAGCCATGATCAGGGCTTACTCTTGGTTCTGCAGTGAGAGCTCACTCTGAGAGGTCTTCAGGTAAATGTTTGTTACCAGATTGAACCAGATTGGCCATATACAAGGCAAGAAACTTAACACTTGTGCTATCGATCAACTTCTTCTATTACTTTAAAGTGATTGTTTCATAAACAGATTCAAATTAAATCCTTATCCATTATTCTAATCTGAAAATGGTCCTACTTTATATAATTTTATTTACAGGGACCAGAGAGATGGTACAACAGGTAAAAAGTTCACCTTTCTAGTGGCTGACTAGTGTTTTATTCCAGGTACCCCATATGGTACTTGAGTTCACCAGATGTGGTCCCTGAGCATAGAACCAGGAGTAAACCCTGAGCAAATTCAAATAAACAAAACTTTTACTCACGGATATAGCATTCTTACTGATTTGACTAGATTTAAATCTACTATCTTAATTTTACTATTTTATCTACTTTAGTTAGCTTTTCTATATTCATTTGAATCATGTCTTTGTCATTTTTTGTTTCCTTTGTTGACTTAGTAAACATATTTATAGCACATTTTTTACTGCTTAGCAGATTACTGCTTCATGAATAATTTAACTGTTTTATTATATTAAGCTATATTTGTAGCTCTAGGTGGACCTGTGACAAAAAACAAACAAACAAAAACAGCTGCCTCACCAGTGTGAACCAGAGTTTGATCCCTGGTGTTGCTTCCCAAGTGTGGTACCAGAGGCTCAGTGGTTGGAACTCTGATACTGTCTCCAGAGTATCATAGCTCAGTGAGTTCAAGCACCACAGCTGAGGTGTACCACTGTCAAGAAGTGTTGCAGCAACACATGTGCAAGCAGTATGGCCATAGTGCAACCCTTGGTAAGTTTGTATGTGAATTCCACAGCTATCCCCAGAAAGTACGACAACCTAATGTGCAACAGCACAACAAACAACATGTATGAACCCTTGTATATACCACCACCAAGTAGGCAACAACAGAGAAAGGGAAGGGAAGGCAGAGAAATAAACTGTGCAACTCTCCAATTATTTTTATTATTATTGTTGTTATTATTATTATTATTATTATTATTATTATTACTCATAATAGATGCCTATAGATGTCATAAGTCCTTTAAAATAGCTACTAGCAATGGCATCAAGCAATTATCAATCTTTCCCTAACTCCCTTCCCCCTATGCACAGACCTGTAAAAGGGTGGGGAATGCTAACTCTACATATAGGATTCTTTTTTTTTCAGTTAAAACATACATTATTTCATTGAAACGGTGTAGCACTTTGCCAACAAATCATACTGAATTGTTTGCAGCACCCATCCTGCCACCAGTGCCCATCTCCCACCACCAACGTCCCCGGTTCCCTCCCCCTCCCCCAGCCCTGCTCCATGGCAGGTTCTTGATTTCTTTCCATTTCTCTCTCTTTCTCTTTTCCTTCCCCTCCAGACTATGAATTACAGAACATACATTAAAGGGTTGTCATGTGTATCTTTTTTGCCTCTATTTAATGTTCAGTTCTAGGTTGGTATTAGTACCCTCAACAATTGTTAGCACACTGTTCCATTTCTGTCTTACCTAGCCTCTGAATCCCACACGTTTGTGATAATTTCCACCTTTGACAGGACCTCCTGATATATGTTTCAATTGATCTTGGATATTGGTATCATATTATGTACCTATATATTTATGTTATGCAGATAAATGCAGTCATTCTGTATCTGTCTCTCTCCTTCTGGCTAATTTCGCTCAACATAATCTTCTCCATGTCCATCCATTTGTAGGCAAATTTTATAACTTCATTTTTCCTAACAGCTGCATAGTATTCCATTGTGTAGATGTACCAAAGCTTTTACCCAGTCATCGATTTTCGGGCACTCTGGTTGCTTCCAGATTCTGGCTATTGTGAATAATACCAATGAGTTGTATAACCTCTCAGATAAGGAATTTCGGAAAGAAATGTTAAGGAGTCATAAGGAATTCAAAGAAGCAATGGAATGCAAACTCAATAAAATACAAGAGGACATGATAGAAGAACTGAGGAAAATGCAAATGGAAATGACATATATTAAAAAATGAGGTAAATGAAATGAAAAACACAGTGGGAAGCCATCATAGCAGAATAATAGCTACTGAAGAATTAGTGATCTCGAAGGGCGCATTCCAAAGATTCTCTACACAACACCAGAAGATAGAAAAAAAGACTCACAATTACCGAACAGACAACAAGAGATAATCGGGATGAAGCCAGAAGAAACAACATACGGATCATTGGGGTCCCAGAAGGCCAAGAAGAAAACCCTGATGAAGAAGAAACTGTCAAAGCCATCATTGCTGAGAAGTTCCTGGAACTAAAAAGAACGCTTTGCCTCAAGATCCAGGAAGCCCGTAGGATACCTGCTAAAAAGAAACCCCAACAAGAATACTCCAAGACACATCTTAATTAAAATGACAAAAACTATAGATAGAGATAGAATACTGAAAGCAGCAAGATCAAAGAAGGAAATCACGTACAAAGGAACATCTCTAAGATTTACAGCAGACTTCTCTGATGAAACACTCCGAGCCCGAAAACAATGGTGGGATATTGTGAAAATGGTAAATGAACTGCAGGCCTCACCAAGAATTCTTTACCCGGCCAGACTCACATTCAGATATGAAGGAAAGATACACAACTTCATGGATAAGCAACAACTCAGGAACTTCATGGACTCAAAGCCAACTTTAAAAGAAGGACTGAAGGGTCTACTGTAATACGACCAAACCCATAAGCACAACAAGCAAAAACAGAAAGATGGCACAAAATCCGATGACAATAATCTCTCTCAATGTCAATGGTCTAAATGCACCAATTAAGAGACACAGAGTAACAAAATGGATTAAAAAATTGACCCCAACATTCTGCTGTCTACAAGAAACACATCTGAATAATCAGAACAAACACAGACTCAAAGTCAAAGGTTGGAAGACCATTCTCCATGCAAACAACTCCTCCAAAAAGGCTGGTGTGGCCATATTAGTATCAGATAATATAGACTTCAGGCTGAAAAAGGTTAGAAGGGACAACGAAGGCCATTTCTTATTACTTAAGGGTATGTACACCAGGAAGAAATTACACTACTAAACATATATGCACCCAACGAGGGGCCAGCAAAATACATAAAACAACTGCTAAGAGACCTCAAAGAATACATATAGGATTCTATAAATTATATGCACAGGAGTGCTCTCTCTTAACACAAGCAAATTTTGTCCACTCATGAAAAACCTATTTCTTCTTCACACATTCTCAGACTTAGTAACAGTTTTCCCAAATTTCTCACCTTCTCGTATGGGCTTGTTTCTCCCATCATCCTTCAAACATTTTTCATACAAAGTTCTATAAAGTGTTAAAGATATGTAGGATGGCTTGGTGATTCTATTTCATCTTTTACAGTTAGAACAGTGTAACACAACATGGAAACTTAATGTTCTATATCTAAAATATTAATATTTTATGCACTCATTCAAATAACATTGAGTTGGGTAGACCTGTTATTGTTATTAATCATTCTCAGGTTATAGCTTACCTCTATTTTAAAATAGTACATTTTGTGTTATATTCAAGAATTACAAAAGCAATTTTATTATCACAATGTTTGTGTCCACCAATATCTCAAAATTCTTCTTAGGTTAGAATATGGTATGCTTTTCAAATTATAGTAGTTTTGATTATATAAATGACTATTATACTTTATTGTAGTATACTGTACTTTTGATGTAGACGATGATATGACTTATAAAGTCTTATGTCCAAATGCTTTATTGATATATGAAAATAAATATTATTAGGGTAACAGAGTCAATTTCTCAATTTTTTTCTCAATTTATTCTTCCTGCTATGTGGATGTTGGTGAGTAGGCAATGAAGATAGAAATTGCTGGCAGTGGGCCACATCTCTTCAAGTGTAATTGTCCTATCTGGTTTGTTAGGCACTCAAATGAATCAATGTTCGCGGCCTTGTTTGTGTTGACAAGGACACCGATGACACCGATGCCTCTTTCTTCGTATGTTCCTAGGAACAGTTCTTTCTCTAGATGGGTGTGATGCGATTGATGCCTCCTCGTCTCAGACAGACCAATGATGTCATACTTGATCATTTGTCTCGCACTATCAGGTCCTCAATATATGCTTCCGATGCCAGCGTAAGTGCATTGAAAGTACAGTCATTTTAGTACTTCTTTGTTTTGGCAGTTTAGTATGACCGTGAGATTTTATCAGGTCCTCTTTGTTCATCCTTAGTGCTGTCCTATTAAGGACTCTTTCAGGGTCAGGAAGATAAACATTTTTTATTACTGGTTTGGCATATTGAATATGCATTGGACAGCTTGGCAGGCTCTGCCATGTGGGTGGCATATATATATATATGTGTATATGTGTATATGTATATATATATATATATATATATACACACACATATGTATATTTCTTGGAAAAAGGTGTCTTCAAGTCAGAAAAAGAAATCTTAACCAGTGAGTCCTAAGTTACCTTCCAAAGCCACTTCCATATGTGTTTGCAGCTATTAGAAAAGGCAATGTTCTTCAGTTAAGTGATAATGAGAGGTGGCAGAATGATTAGCTGAGAAAGAAACAGAACAACGAGGATGAAGAGAGTCCCGGGACATCTCATCTCCTCTCAGAAGGATAGACTCTGAGGAATCTTTTTGCCAGCTTTGTTTTCTATAAAAAAAGATCATACCTTCTACAAAATCATAGTCGGTGATTTCAATGTCAAGATAGGACCCAGAAGATCTGCTGAAGAAATCCACCTCGGGACGCATGGCCTAGAATGGAACGAACATGGTGAGAAACTATCTGAGTTCATCATGTCCACCAAGACCATCCAGGGGAACTCACAGTTCCAAAAGGCTGAATCAAAACGGTGGACATGGGAATCTCCTGATGGACAGGTCCACAATGAAATTGACCACATCGTCTTCAATCGAAGGTTTTGCCTGACTGATGTCACCGTTGTCCAAAAAATTCCAAACAGGATCAGACCACCGTCTCCTTTGTGCAAAATTCTACTTCACGCAACAGGGAAGTTTAAGAAGAAAGAAGTTTACTTCACGCAACATGCAAAGTTTAAGAAGAGAACTACCCGAACACACCAACTGGGAACTCTGGCACCATTGCAGCAACATGGGAAGATGCTATCATTGACAACATCAATGAAGAATACAACTGACTGGTTCAACACCTCCATGATTGCGTGAAGAATGCCGAGAGAGAGAGAAGGGCACAAAAGGACACCTGTCTTCAAAAACTCTCGAGTTCATTCACCAACGTGGTAAGGTGCGAGCCTGAGGTGACCAGATGCTAACATCCAAGCTTGCAAAGCAGTGCAGAGAAGCGATAAAGGAAGACCTCAGGGAGAGAAGAGTAGAAATACTGGAGGATCCAGTGGAAGCAGGGAAAAGCATTCACAACGCCCGCCTGTCCTTCGCCAACTATAAGACAAAAATGACTGCCCTCCGATGTCCTGATGGATCTATCACATCTTCCAGAAAGGAAATGGAGATTATCCATGACTTCTACTCAGATCTCTTTGAAAGCCACGTCCACCTACCCACATACCAAATTCTGCAGTATGGATATGTCATTCGAATGTTCTACTTTCTGAAATACAACATGCCATTTAGTCGGCAAAGAAAGGAACAGCACCAGGCCCAGACAAGATCAGACCCGAACACCTGAAGAATCTGCTGTCAGTACTCATCAATATTGGTTCGGCTCTTCACACACTACTTGTATAAATGTAAGATGCCCTCTCAATGGAAAACCAGCAGGACAGTTCTACTGTTCAAGAAGGGAGACATTCACGATATTAGCAACTACCACCACATCTGCCTGTTGTCCATCATCTACAAACTGTTCACTCGAGTCATCCTGTACAGGATTGGCAGAACATTAGATGAAGAACAACCATGCGAGCAAGCTGGCTTCCTAAAAAGGATTCAGCACAATCGACCATATCCACACGGTAACCAAGCTCATTGAGGTTTTTAGGGAGTACAAGATGCCGCTCTGTCTCACGTTCATTGATTTAAAGAAAGCCTTTGATTCTGTGGAGACTGAAACAGTTATTGAAGCCCTAGCCAAACAGGGCATTCAAACCCAGTACATAAAGATCCTTCATAAGCTATTTTACAGTTTCACCACCAGGATCTCACCATTCTACAAGGAAGTGATCATCGATGCCAAAAGGGGTTAGGCAGGGTGATACCATTTCACCAAAACTCTTCAGTGTCACCCTCGAGAACACTGTATCACTGTCTTCCCATTCATCATTGATTTGCTCGAGCGGGCACCAGTAACATCTCCATATGACCTGTCTCATGCAAGTAGAGCCCAAGGGAACCTGCTTGCTCCAGGAACATAAAGAGCCTCAAACATTCCATCAGGTCATGGGAATGAGGTCTATAAATGTTACTGGTATCTAGCATATCAAATATGACATGGGTAGCTTGCCAGGCTCTGCCATGCGGGGAGCATATTCTTGTAGTCATCTCAAAATCCAGCATTTACGAGCCGTGCTGTGATAGGCTGGTCTGCTGGGTGGAGTTCTGATGAGGGAGAAGTCCGGATGTGGAAAATGGAGGTCCTCATGGAGTGGGGGGGTTGTCTGGTTTGTTGTGAGGCTCTGCTGGGGTGGCGGGCCAGGGCTATAACCTGCCATCCCTTCCGGGCACCTCATGAGCGGCTAGGCACAGTGAGAGCCAGTATCAGCTCTGCCCCATGTCTGTCTCTGGATCAGCATACCTGGGCCGGATTAAAAAAGGCTGCAGCAGGGTGGATCTCGATGAGCTGGGTTGTGATAGGCTGGTCTGCTGGGTGGAGTTTTGATGAGGGGGAAGTCCGGATGTGGAAAATGGAGGTCCTCATGGAGTGGGGGGGGTTGTCTGGCTTGTTGTGAGGCTCTGCTGGGGTGGCGGGCCAGGGCTAGAACCCGCCATCCCTCCTGGGCACCTCGTGAGTGGCTGGGCATAGGGAGAGCAAGTAGTAGCTCTGCCCCCATGTCTGTGAGTTTCCTCCAGCCATAAACATGGCTCTAGACTCACCATATGGGATGCCAGGGATTAAATCTGGGTTGGCCATGTGCAAGGCAAACGCCCAAACCTCTGTGCTATCACTCGGCCCCCACCTTGAGTCTTTCATATCCAAACAAATTGGAGAATAAAACTAGTATCCATCTACCCCCAAAAAAAAAAAACACCTGAAAACCAAAAACAAGACCAAAGATTTCCTGACAGAGTGGATGATGCAAGATCTGATGGTCTTGGAAGGGTCCTCCTGCCAAGTGTGTCGTGGTTTAAGAGGATGCAGGGCTGACCTGAGGGACCATGCATGACCCAACCATGTTTATGGCTGAAGGAGATGCTGCAACAGAGAGGTTCGACTGGGTGAAGAGGCAAGGACCGAGAGTGCTGCTCCGGCCACCTTCACGAGTTGTCCTCAATCTCCCACACTCCTTTATATCTAACAAGCATGCTTTTTTTGGTTTGGTTTGGTTTGGTTGGGCTACACCTAGCAATGCTCACAGCTTATTCTCACTCTGCTCTAGCAATTACACCTTGCAGGGCTCAGGGTAATTACACCTGGGATAGGCCGCATCAAACCTGGTCGTGCAAGGCAATGATGTCTCGAGAACATCATGAGACAATTAGAATGGGAAGGAATGGGAGTGAAGATAGAGGACCAACAACTACGCCACTTACGCTGCGCAGATGAGATCATTCTAATAACACCAAACATCAGCCAAGAGGCACAAATGCTAGCTGACTTTGACCGAGAATGTGGAAAGATAGGTCTACAGCTGAATCTCAACAAAACTATGTTCATGAAAAATTAACTAGTTCTGGAGGCCCCATTCACTCTCAATGGAACAGACATCTCTGAATGCAGCAGTTATGTGTACCTAGGTCCAGAAGTCAACATGATGAATAACCTAAAACCTGAGCTGCACAGGAGGAAAAGAGTGCCGTGAACTGCCTTCAAAAACATCGAAGAAATAGCCAAAAGTTCAAACAACCTTGGCTCTGGGCACATCTCTTTGACTCCACCGTTTCCCCTGCGTTAACATACTCCTCAGAGACCTGGGCCCTACTAAAGCAGGATGAGAATGCTATTCGGGTCTCCCAAAGAGGAATTGACAGAGCCATGCTTGGAATATCACGCCTCACTCAAGTGAGAGAAGGAATCCTGATTTCTGACCTCCGTTGCTGTTCCAAAATCAAGGACGCTGTCTCATTTACCGGGGCATAAAAAAATCAGTTGGGCTGGTCATATAATGCTATGTGGAGATGAACGCTGGACTAGAGCCATTACTGATTGGATCCCACGGGATGTTAAAAGATTTCGTGGATGCCCAGCTACAAGATGGTCAGACTTCCTTATCAAGACCCTGAACTAACGGTTCGAGACTCTTAGTATTCCTGAAACAACCAGATGCCATTGGGCTACACTGGCACATGATAGGGTCAAATGGAAATATTACTGCGCCCTCTCGAGCAAATCAATGAATAATGGGATATCAAGTGATCAAGTGATCAATAGAGTCAAAGAAAGAAAAGAAAAGAAACAACTGAAAACTTAGGTTGGTTCAGCTACTGACTTGTGATTTGTGCTTATAACACAAATTAAATTACTCTCACCACAATCTCATCTCAGCAATAGATATAATTATTTACCTCATTTTATAAATGAAAAATGAAACAGATAATATAAGAATTTGTTTAATATATAATTAGCATGTCAATACAATGATTAAAATTGATCATACAGTTTTCTGTATTATCATATTTTATTTTAAAATATTAGTTTTTTATATCTAATATTTGACATTTTTATTGTTAAGAGTAAATCAACATAAAATAAAAATATCTTGTATATAAGTGATGGAAAAAAGAAGCAATAGTGAGATTTCCTTTTTAGTAATAGACTCATACACTCAAAATGAATTTTTCTTTCATTTGAATTCTTACAATTATAAATGAAAATATTACTGGAGGTTAGGTCTGAAAATAGCACAATGATGGAATATATCACTGTCACTGTCTTCCCATTATTCATCGATTTGGTCAAGCAGGTGCCCATAAAGTCCCCTTTCATTGAGAATGAGGTCCATTAATGTTACTGTTTTTGGCATATCGAATACACCACAGGTAGTGATTCCTAAGTGCAGAGCCAGGAGAAACCCTTGAGCATTGCCGGGTATGACCCAAAAAAGCACAAATAAAATAAAATAAAACATTAAACATAAAAGAATTTTTTAAAAATCAAGGCTAATTTCTCTAAGATTCCATATAAGAATAGGATTTTTTTTTATGCTATAACCCATTTGTTTTTATTAACTATCACCTTTGTACTATCACCAAGAAAATCACATAGGGGCAATCTACTTACTTATTTTTTATTCTTATAAGGACTATGCATGATGATGTATTAGATAAAATTTTTTGGATATTTATTTAGTAGTAGAGTAAGTTACCAAGATAAATTTTAGATCTACGTACAACTGTCCTGCTTGACCCACACATTTACATGAAGAGGGGCTATAACACAGTGGTAGAGCATTTGACTACACCAATAAATGTAAGTGAGTAAACTAGAGCTTATTTTTTGAGTGAATAATCAGATACTGTAGGTGAAATAGAGATTAAAAAAAAAGAAGATAGGGGCCAGAGCGATAGTACAGTGGGTAGGGCATTTACCTTGCATGCGGCCGACCCGGGTTCGATCCTTGGCATCCCATATGGTCCCCCTGAGTGCAGCCAGGAGTAATTGCTGAGTACAGAGCCAGGAGTAACCCCTGAGCATTACCGGGTATGACCCAAAAAGTCAAAAAAAATAAAATAAAATATAGAAAAAAGGATAAATGCACGGTAAATAGATTTTTGTCAAATAGATGTTCAGTTATTCTTCTAAAAAAACCTTCACAATTATTATGTTAAGCTCTATAGATATTTGATGTTACAGCATTCATCAAAGGCTTATGTTGAAATTTATACAGAAATATCTCTTAAATAAAAATGTTTTCAAAATTTATTTCTATTGAAGTATCATTGTTATAGAAAAACATAAATGTTGGGTATTGTTTTGTATACATATTGCACCATTAAAATTTCAATATAACTCCATCACTGTTCATTGAACCCTTTGAATCTCCCAAAAATTCCTCCAAATTATATTTTAAAAAAATAACTGGTTTCTTCAACAAATGAAAGGATTCATTAACTCTTCATTAGACCCATGGAGTGAAAATTCTGATGTCTAAAATTAGGAATAAAGGGAAGAAGTTAAGCAGATACTCAGAAATATAAAGAATCAAAAAAGAATACTATGAAAATTCTTTTACCTTTAAGTTGGAGAACTCAGAAGAAAAGGACACATATAGAATTCTACAACTTTTCATGACAGAATCAGGAGAAAACAGAAAACCTGAACAGGTCAATTACAAGCCAGAAAATTCAGTGTGGCCCAAACCAACAGTCTACTTCTAGAGAGTTTACTAGTGAATCCTTTAAAAAATCCTAAAATGACTACCGTAGCGGCCTCAACCTCTTCCAAAAACAGATGAAGATCTTTTTTATTTTTTAATTGTTTATTAAAGAGCCCGTGGAGTGGGTGGGGGGGGGTCGTCTGGCTTGTTGTGAGGTTCTGCCGGGGTGGTGGGCCAAGGCTAGGAACCCACCATGCCTCCCGACTGCCTCATGAGCGGCTGGGCACAGGGAGAGCAAGGAACCGCTCTGCCCCATGTCTAAGAGTCTCTGGACCAGCATGCCTGGGCGGATTGAGGAAGAAACTGCGGCAGGGTGGGTGTCGATGATCCGGGCTGTGATGGGCTGGTCGGCTGGGTGGAGTTCTGAAGAGAGGGAAGTCGGATGTGGAAAATGGCGGCGCCCGTGGAGTGGGTGGGGGGGGTCGTCTGGCTTGTTGTGAGGGTTCTGCCGGGGTGGTGGGCCAAGGCTAGAACCCACCATGCCTCCCGACTGCCTCATGAACGGCTGGGCACAGGGAGAGCAAGGAACCGCTCTGCCCCATGTCTAAGAGCCTCTCCACAGGCGCAGCCATTTTCCACATCCGGACTTCCCTCTCTTCAGAACTCCACCCAGCCGACCAGCCCATCACAGCCCGGATCATCGACACCCACCCTGCCGCAGTTTCTTCCTCAATCCGGCCCAGGCATGCTGGTCCAGAGACTCTTAGACATGGGGCAGAGCGGTTCCTTGCTCTCCCTGTGCCCAGCCGTTCATGAGGCAGTCGGGAGGCATGGTGGGTTCTAGCCTTGGCCCACCACCCCGGCAGAACCTCACAACAAGCCAGACGACCCCCCCCCCCACCCACCTCCACGGGGCCGCCATTTTCCACATCCGGACTTCCCTCTCTTCAGAACTCCACCCAGCCGACCAGCCCATCACAAGCCTGGCTCGTGCGGCCGCTATGCCGCGCAGTTCATCAATAAATGCTTTATTTGGAGGTGTTTAAAGAATATGCCTCCCTGCACGGCAAGCCTAGCAAGCTGCTCGTGTTGTATTTGACATGCCAAATGCCAGTAACAATTATATTAGGTCATTCCTATGACCTAATATAATGGTTCAATTATATTAGGTCATCCCTATGACCTAATATAATGGTTTGAGGCTCTTTATGTTCCTGTAGCAAGCCGATGCCCTTTGCTCTACTGGCATGAGACAGGACATATGGAGATTTTACTGGTGCCCGCTCTAGCAAATAGATGATTAACGGGAAGATCGTGGATCGTGATCGTGATCGTGATTAAAGAGCCATGATATACATAGTGACTGATAGCTGAGTTTTAGGCATACAATAATTCAATACCAATCCCTTCACCAGTGTCAACTACACTCCAGCAGTGTTTAGAGGTTCCTTTCTTGTTGCAAGACTCCTCTAAGAGCCTCTGCATCTGCTCTGAATTGCTTCCTGAAAATCACTTCGTAGATAAGGGGGTAGTCTAAATGTGGCAGTTTTTCTAATCATGTATTCTGTACTAGCTGGTATAAATATTCTCTCATGCTACCACAATCATCGTGGGACTAGCTATATCTTACCAGCATATTTGCCTGGCCATGTTGGATCCCTAAGTAATTAGACCAGGGAGAAATGCTGTTTGCCTCCAAGCAAGCAAGCATGGCTCCCTGATAACTTAAAGGCAACTAAAATACAAAACTACCGTGAAGTAGATGAGACTTGTGAAGGCTTGGAGAAATATTTAACTGGCATTAGTATTAGTCTTTGGTACAGAGACATGCCATCTCAGAAACCCCCTTCTCTACCTTATAAAGGCAATTCCAGGCAGATCTTGGCTCAAGACATTAGGTGAGGTGCTGGGAGAAATTACCTGAGGGCATTTGACTCTTCCTGCCAGGGGAAGTTACATTTAGCTTATAGCTTCTTCCAGCTCTGCTAGGAGGCTTTGAATTAGTTCTGGGTCCTTGTAAACAGCTAGAAGTTCTCCTGAAGTTGCTACATTTCTATAGAGCTATTTTCCTGTTTGCATCTCTAGATAGCCCAGCCCAGAATGGGCTGGGCTGGGAGTTTGGGCGGATTTCTAGCTATAAAATAAGCTGCAAGAATAAAGAAGCTCTCTTCCCCCTTTTGCCATTTCGGCTTCCCTTGGTGTTTTGCTTCTCCATCCTTTCCATTCTCTGTTGGGCCTCAACACGTGGTGGCAGCCATCTTGGCCTACACCTGTCTGGGGCCTAGCTGGGAACCCAGAGTCCAGAGGTTTTCCCCTGCTCTTGGATTGTGTATTGCAACCTGTGATAGTAAAGTCTTTTTTAAAACGGAATCAGATTCGTGAGTCTTCATCCATTCCCTGCCAGCTTCAGAGGTAGAAGGGAACTCACTTCCCGGCACTGTTGGGGGACCCCCGGCGGTGTCCCTGACACTTTCTTACCTCTATCCCTACTCCGGTCCTCAACTGTCAGCTTGGCAGGCACATTACAAAGTTTCAATGGTTGCTTCTGAGGTCTCATATTTTCAGTTCTGTTGCATTTGTTTTGGGTATACGGCTATACACCTCACCCATATCACAGAAGCCCTGATTGATGCCTGTTCGCTCATTAATTCTCATTCTCTTCTTTCTGCCTTGATTTCTTTCCTTTTCTGTCCTTCTCTCTAAACACTGGGATCAAGGGTGACCTAGGCATCCCTTGATGAGAAGGAAATTCTTCCAATCACTTTACTATGGTGCAGGTTTGATAGTCCAATACTCAACTCCAACATCTTTGGGGCCTGCAAATATCATAAAATGTGGTGTCCCTTTGGGGATGTGCAATTCCAGGGATAAAGTCAGGATCTCATATATGCCAGTTATGTGCTCCATCTCTTTAAATAATTTCTTAAACTCTCCCTCAAACTTTTTATGATGCCATTACCCTGATACCAATAGAAAAATGAGACAGGAAAGAAAAGTACAGCATTAATTTCTCTTACTAAAAGTGTCTGTAATGGAGATATTTGCAAATAATACTTCTAAATTAAACATCTCTGATAGTATAAAAATAACTCCAAAGTTAAGAGTTTTTATTTAATAAAATAACTTCAAGATTCTTTTTTAAATTGAGAACTTAAATTGTCTGGCAGAACCAGGATTACAAAGGATATGGTTGGTGGTAGAGTATTTGACTGCACTAATAAATATGAGTGAGTAAACTAAAGTTAGGATTACAATAAAAAAAATGAATGGAAACACTGTAAAGGATCAAGTTAATATTAATGACTTGGAGGAGGGAAGCACTGTAGATCTGAATCAGAGACACCAGTACAGGAACGGGCTAGGTTAAGATCTAAAAATATTTTTGAACATGGGAGAAAAAAAATTATGATGGGAGTAAATGAGGAAATTCTGGATAATGGTACCCAAAATATGTGAATATTCTATAAATATTAATGCATGTAAATATGTGTGTTAGTTTTGACATCCTGACATGAT